>NDFZ01004125.1:0-15712 GCA_002192655.3 Mamestra configurata
AGAGTCTGACAGACCCCTCCACCCGCCCCAGGGTGGAGGATTTCCATGAGGATTTCCCCACGAAATAAAAAAAAAAAAAAGCCCGTACCACACAGGGGGTGCCCTTAGCGTGTAGTCGCTTAGTTTGTAAGTTTTTTATAAGCCCTGCCTGAAGGCTTTAATATTACATTAAAGCTACCACGGGCTAGCCCGGTTAAACAGTCGACAACCTCATAGGTTGAATGAACTGCGAGACGTCACTCACAAAAAAAAAGTAAGCATGTTAGTCGTGTCTAAGTGTTAGTAGACCTGTGTGCACGCCAAATTATTACAAATTAGTATAAGTTTTTTGTGAATTATAACTCATCAAAATGCCTTCATGCGCGGTGAAGTGGTGTGGGAAACATTCACAGACATCTAGTTACAAAAAGGATGTCATAACTTTTCATAGATAACTGAATTTTGATTTAACCAGATTATGAGCCACAGCAGGGCTCTACTTAAAATGGTGGTTGGGTAAACGAGCACACGGTTGAGTCCCGCTTTGATGTATTTTGGAAAAGTCTCGTATAATATATTTATATGTCTGTCCCTTTCTTTACCTTTGGATATTAATCGTAAAAATCTGTGCTGATAGCTGCACATCACAGTTTTCTGTACGATTTGAACGTATACAATAGTCCGAATATTGACTATCTGGCAGTGGCCCACCGGATACAACAACCGTCCGGTCGGAGGGAATCCTCCCTTTTCAATGGAGGTTTGCGGGACTTTACTCTCTGTTCCGCATACCTCCTAACCAGGATATATGTTTTTTAATTGATTTATTTTGATTAAATATTATCTATACGATTTTAAATGAGAATTTTTCAGTAGTCAAGTAGTCAAGTAGAGCAGTCCTAACGAAGGCATGCCTACGTAACTTGACCTTGAACTTACCAATTGCATCTGCGCGTTGTTCCTCGTCCGGGGCCCGCGGTAGTGAGTCGTGTGCTAAGAAGAAATCGGCCTATAAGCTCTCTAGTGGTTATATATACTCTATGGCTTAGCCTATGCTAGTAATTTGGGAAAATGTCCTGTGCAATAGAACATTTTGATGCAAGTGAGCAAGCTTTGTCATTGAGCCGAAGTGGAGTAGACTCCCGAGCCAAAGCTGAGGCCGTTATGGACCCAAGAGACTACAATTACAAATGCCCACGTGTATCAAACTATAAAACATGCTACAGCAGGGCGTACTTGTTACAATGAAAACATAGTTGGGTATTATCTATTTCTACTTCACTGAACTGAAAATGTACGTTATTGTTTGTGACACATAATAAATAAAAGTAAAATAATAAATAAGTTAAATAGGTACCTACATAAAATCCACTGCGATCTTAATATTGGTCGACCCAATATAATAAATAACTGGGCGACTGAGTCTTGTTTATTGTCCGTATGGCATGTCTAAATTTTTTTCTTCAACAATGAAGAAAAATGGCCTCTATTGCGAGACAGGAATATTTTCCTCGATTACAAGAGACGACAAATTTTGCAAACTGGAAGTTTGGTTGAAAGGTGTTAACGATAAATTACGTAGTAAAGTTACCGCTGAAAATAAACAAAAGGACTCAAAGTAAAGTCGACTATCGTAATATGTCTGTCGGATAAATATCTGGTATATAAGAAGGCAAAATAAATGTTTTAAAAGGCATTTACTACAATTGAAGTGTAACACAAAATTTCAGGATCATTTGCTGAAGTTTGACTCACTGGTTAGCAGCATTGAGGTAGCTGGCTGTAAATTTGATGAAAGTGATAAAATATGTCACCTATTACTGAAAATATCAAAAAAATATGAAAATATTGTCACTGCAATTGTAACGACTACAGGGTATCAAACTTATATTACGTTGGACTACGTTAAGTCATGACTCTTTGATGCTTAGCTAAATGAAAAACAATGAGAATAACGAAGCGGCTTTTACTTAACTGTGAATGCTAAAAATGTCATAAGCTAGGACACATTGATCGATTGCCGAACCCGTGGAAGAGGTGAAGGTCGATCATACCTTGGAGGATTTTGTAGAGGACGAACTCATCACACACATTTTGCTCAAGAGGCGTCAACTGATTCTCACGAGGAGCCAGAATATTCATTTACAACGAAATAGTGAAAATTCTGACAAAGGATTTATAAAATTAGCTGTCGGTTTGGGGACGGTTGAACATTTAATTCAAGAAAAATACAAACACATAATGACAAAAAATCTAAAACAAAAGTAAGGATTAAAGTTGCAAATGGTGAATACTTGAGCAGCAAACAAAAAGGTAAAATAAGACTAGAATAAAGGGACTTGATATAATAAAATGTGAGTTCTTATTGGACGTAAGTCTGTAAAGAAACTTTTAGATAAATATTTATACATATTTTTTATGAAAAATGTTGTGAAAATTTTAGCGTTGATGATGTTGATAGAAAAATACCAATGTCAGTGTATGGAAAACTGGCGGCGTATGAAAGTAGTTGAATCTGAAAGATAAGGTTTGACAGTGGAAAATAAGGATGATCTTTGACACAAACGACTAGGCCATTTGAATGACATATCATTAAGACTAATGAAATTACCTAACAGTAAATACTAGTGTGGAGCGTGTATAGAAGGAAAAGCGACAGGATTACCATTTCAGGACACTCCGAAACCACGTTCAAACAAAGTGGCAGAATATCTCCACACAGATATAGTCGGTCCAATTAAAATACCGAGCAGTACAAGAGCAATATTTTATCAAAAGACAGTAGATGACTTTTCACATTTTTGCTTCCATTAGAAAATAAGTCTGAAGTAGAAGATAATCTGATTTATACATAAAGAAAGTAGAGAATGAACCTGGAAACAGAGTTACAAGAATACGTTGCAAAAACGGAGTTCACAGCGAAGCTGTATAAACGGAGGTATTAGCATTGAATATACATCAGCTTATACCCTCAAGAGAACGGAGTTGTAGAAAGAATAAATAGGTCGCTATGCAATAAAGCCGGAACGATGCTTGCAGAAAGTAATAGTGCCTAAACATTTATGGGCTGAAGCAATTATGTGTGCAGTTGACCTTTTCTCCATCCAAAGCTGTAATTAACAAAATGCTTGCAGAAGTACATTGTGGAAGATGAGATTTATCAAAACTGAGAATATTTGGTTCATAAGCGTGGGCATTAACGCTCCCAAAACCAGTCAAAATGGAGTAGAGGGTAGAGATGAGAATGGTTGTTTATGGGAGAACAAGATACATATTATAGAATGCAATAACAGATTAAATAATAATNTGATTTATCAAAACTGAGAATATTTGGTTCATAAGCGTGGGCATTAACGCTCCCAAAACCAGTCAAAATGGAGTAGAGGGTAGAGATAAGAATGGTTGTTTATGGGAGAACAAGATACATATTATAGAATGCAATAACAGATTAAATAATAATTTCTCGGCATGTGAGATTTGATGAAACACAAATAAGATAATATAATCGTAAAGAATAAGAAGTACAAAATGGAAAACAATCAAAAAGAAAAAAGATGTCAAAGATACGTATAAGCACAAATAGAGCACGAAAGTGAAATACAACATGATGAAAAACAAGGAAATAATATTTTATTTATTTTATTAATGTGAAAGATTTGGAGAAATCAAAAACGGTACATTTTTAGGGATGGAGATAGTGAGAAAATATGAAGCCTTGAAGACTACAAAAGAAAAATAAATTATGAAAATGTTACAAAAGTATTGATATACATATGTAGTAGTGATTGCAATGGAGTAAATACCCACTAACCAAAGATTGCAAGAAAACACGCATGAAGAAATTGAAGATGTCCCATACAGACAAATAATAGGAGGTTTGTTGTTTATATCAACTGTATTGCGACCAGACATAGCATTCAATGACTTTTTTATTGATAAAATTAAGCTTGTAACTCGTGATAGCACTCCAGTAACGTCAAACATTCCAATGTTAAACAATCCTATGTTTATAGCCCTATGTACCATGAATGACATACAGTATATAATTAAATCCGTCAAAATATAAATAGCGAAGAATACGAAGGTTGCCACAAAAGTCATTAAGCATGTTTCTAATAGCATAAGTAGCCATATTAGTCATATTGTGTGGTCACACGTGGGTAATTGTCATCACTATGGGCTTTTTTCCACACAACTTTAAAACAGCCTCACTTTAAAGTAAAATAAATAAATAATGCCGATAGCACTCGTTACTTGTTAAATTTCATGGTCTACTTTTTTAATTTAGATGCTATGTTATTTATAAGAAATGAATGTATACGATTAAGCCTCCTTTCGATTGGTGCAATAAAATTAAAGGTTATTTAATTTCACTTTTAGCGGGTTTGATTCTTGGTTTGGCTGCAACTGCATTCAAAGAATTTTAAATAATCGTAATTTAAATTCTTTGAATGCAGTTCGTATTTTTTTTTAATAAAAATTAATTCTTCATTCAGTATTTTTTTCAATCAACAGTATTTTCCCTTATTGTGGTAAAGTTTTGAGTATATACATAATTAAAATATGTATATTCATTAATTTTATCTATGACAGACGAGTGATTTACCTTATAAAATACTTGCTTTTCCTCTTCAAATTATTCTGCATCTACTGAGTGTATTTTCCTTGAAGTATGCGTCAAAGGAGCCAAAACCGTTATCGGTCTACTGTCGATTATTTCACAGAATTCGAATCAGTAAGTACTTGAATCTTTGGGCTCTGAGTATTCGCAGGCACAACACATAATTATGGGTGACTTCAACACAAACCTTCTTGCCCAAAATTCCCCTTGATTCCATAAGCTTCCCACTTTGTCGAGTCAGCTAGTCTGCATGTGCTACCCCCTTCAACTTACTCTCATCACAACACTGCGGGCGATGACGCTTGGCTCAACCTTATCTTCACCTCAAATCCTTCCCTCGTCTCCTTCCATGGTCAATAGCACCTCCAGGCTTCTCTATCATTACATGATTTTCCCTTCCTATAAACTTAAAACACCTAAACGTCCCGCAACCCATGGTACAGGCGTTGTTTTGTTAGAATGGACATCGGAAAACTAAAGAAGGATGCATCTGTTATCGACTGGAAGCTTATTTTGGAGGCCACTTCGGTTGACGATAAGGTTGCGATTTTCAAGATGTAGATGTGATCAGTGTTTATGACAACCATGCTTCCATCAAATAAAATGTCAAGAGAAATACGGATGGCCATGCGACACAGGGACCGTGCGTTCCTAAGAGATCGTTCTGACGAACTGGTCACTATACACGGTGCCATTATTGTCGTCTTCNACATTTAGGCACACTACTATGTAAAAGGTTTACAGCAATCATTCTTACAATGACAGCCCACTTCATCTATCCAATGAATACTACACATACAATACTACACATACACACACACACACAAGCACACACACACACAATCACACACACATCAGCACACACACACACAATCACACACACGCAAGCACACACACACGCACACATACTACACAATTCTGAACATTTGAATTATTAAAAAATTAAAAGTATGATTCATTATCATGACGCATGATTTCAGTCACTATTTCTTTCACTTTTGCGATGTTAACTTCAGTTGAAGATGTTGATAGCCTACTAGAGCGAGGCAACTTTTCCATCACATCTCGACCGCTTTTGAATGCATTGTACCACTCACAACTTCACAAGCACGTGTTTTTGATAAAGTCGATTCACCGTAAGCTTTCTGTAACATTTTCAGCGACTTGACTCGACCAAACACGAAATTCCATTTGCGATGCAAAAATTAAGACAAACTCTTTGTTTGATGTTTTTGTCCATTATGAAATTTGTAACACACGTGACACTAGAGATGTTCCAACAAAAAACGGTACTGTATTTAATCTAAATGACAGAAGCAATTCAAAGTCCGCGCCAAAATGGAAAGCAGTTGTGCCAAACTAGCAACAAAAAAAATAATAATTTTAATTTGGAACCATAAATAAATGATCAATTCCCAATACTTTTTAACGAAATGTATAATAAAGTGTAATTTTGATATTAAAATTTTGTTATTGTTGTTATTTTTTTTTATTTTATAATATTTTTATTGAAACTTTAGTTTAATCATTTCTTTATTTATTATTTTTTTACGTTATATTTTTTATTAAAACTAGTTTAACCATTCATTTATTTCTTGGATTCAGATTATTTATGTGATTTTTTTTATGTTTAATAATTAACAATGGCGTTATGCTGAAAAGAGGGTTTAGTGCGAGTTTTTTATTGCACTCGATCGCGTTAACGTAAACGTTCACTTATGTCACATTTTATGGAAAAAAACTGGTTTTCCATGAGCGTCACCAGATGGCGCTTATTCAGTTTCAATAAATAGTAACGCTAACGCGATCGAGAACGTTAAAAAACACGCACTAAGGCCACAGCTTGTTTTTACTATGTATGTAGATTACTCTAAAATCATTTGTAATTTTTTGCATAAGGTGTTTTTTTAGTAACAACCTACATTCAATATTTGCACACAAGTAACCTGGTAGAATATGACGGAATCCCTAATGGTTATTTGTCAGCTCGTTGTACTCGTATTCTTGCAAATCAATAAGTACTAGTCTTATGTTGCTTATTCATAAAACTTTAACACCTCAAAAAGATTGCACTTTATGTTGAGATTAAAAAAAAAACGTTCACCTGACAGCGTTATTATACCTACATATTTTTAGGCTGTGTTTCCACCAGAGATGTGCGAGGATGCGTAGCGGGGGATGTGTTTGTTAAGAACCAATAGTATCGATTCTATGATTCGGTAGGTGTAGTTTTAGTCCTCTCTGGTAGAAACGCAGCGTAAAGGAATTTGAAAATCACTCGTAGAAACAAATGGTAAAACCACTTGTGTGAAATAAGAAGGATTTAGCATTGCAATTTTGTAAACATCTCACCGTAAAAACTAAGGTGAAATGATGATTTCAGAAATACTAATTTTACAGAATCGTACGGCTAAACCTTACATTAAGAGTAAGAATCCTTTTCATATAATTTCTTCTCTAAATCTTATCAGTGCAGTTACTCTTGCTTGGACATCGATGAGTGCGCGAACGACTCTACTCTGTGTGAGAACGGCGCCTGCGTGAACAAGGATGGCGAGTTTGAGTGCGACTGTGACGATGGCTTAGTGAAGTCGCGAGATGGAAAGTCCTGTCTTTGTAAGTCTTTTAGGAAACCTTCACATGACCCATTTTGTAGTGCTTTTATGTGTTGCGCCCTACGCTCTTTGGCTAGGGGAACTACAAGCTTCATAGAGAAACTTACATTAGGATCAGTAGCCGAGGATCAAGCTAAATGGCTTGCAATTCACAAGCCCTGGCTATGTCTTGGGGACATTTACATTTTGATGAAGATGTAACGATCATTATCTGCCTCCGCTCTTCACCACTTAGAGTCCATAGCATTATACCTAAGCCGGCGATCGGTGAAGAGAGAATTAACGGTCTGAGCGTTAATTAGATTAGCGCAGTCAGTTATTTTGGACAGATTGGTGTGATGTAAAAAAAGTTAGTAGTACTTAATCAATTAATTTTATGTGGTATTTTCGAAAACAGCAGCGTACCCGGTGGACGAGGTGGAGGTGGTGATGGGCTTTGACTCAATGTCGCTCGAGTGGCCGCAGGTGAGCGGGCACGTGGAGTATTACTCGGTGAGCTGGTGGCCGCTGGGAGGACACAACAGTTCGCACAGTACACAGAGCGGGCCGCGACCTAAGCTCCGCAACGGGCGCTACAATTTCTTCGACCTAAAATCAGGCTGCGGCTACGAGATCAGCGTCGCCGCGCAATTTGCCAACCACACCAAGGATCTGTTCACCATAGAATCACGCACGTGTACGTATCTATACAGGTTGAATTTTTCAAGAGGGCGCGGATGGCCAATCAAACAATGAGGAATAGCGAAAAATACTTAAAGAAATCTCGGGCACAATTTTGATGGAAATTAAAATTCCATAATTTGATTTTTGACATTCCTAGCGAAGAATAATATCCGTAGATTTAAAAAAAACACGCACATTGAATTATTACAATATTCAATTGTGTCGCTATAGAACGAAAATCAAGTTCTGGGAAGTTATTTATTTATTTATTTAAACTTTATGTACAATAGTGGTACATGGGCGGACTTAATGCATCAAGGCAAGTTATGATACTAGTATATTGACAAAAAAAATACAATATATAAAAAAATACAACCGACTTCCAACCAAAAGAAAAAAACACTACAAAGTATAAAATAACACTTGAATAACTTTAATTTCGGAAGTCGGTGTCAAAAAACGATAAAACAACACAAGACACCGACTGCCGAAATTAAAGTTATTTAATACTTTGTAATGTTTTGATGCGTAAGAAGTATTCCAAATGTTCAGTTAACAATTTATCGAGAGTTTACAATCTCACAAGTTATTTTATAATTTTACGGGGTTTGCCATTTTCCGGTGACATCCACATTTGTTATTTTTTAATATTTTAAATATTATTTTTTTCGGTGTGTGTGTGTAATGTTAATAGATATAGCTACATAGTGGTAGGAATATAAATGGTGTCAGGTGTGCGGAAACTTTGGTTTTCTTCTTTTAGGTATGTGCGTAATTTTAATAGATATGTGTACATACCTATAGATATAATAAACAACTGTTTTTTTATATTTCTATGTACATACCTAAAGGTATGAATATTATTGATGTCATTATTATGATCGTGTTATTCATATTATTTAAAGACGATATTTAAAGTTTATACAAATATTGGCTGTGATCGACTGGGCTTCCAATATTTTTTCCTGCTATTTTGATTTAAACTAAACCTCAAAATTATCCGGCTATGACACAATGTCATTTTAATATAACTAAAATCAATTTGTATGTTTTAATTTATAACTTAGGTAATACTTTATTTATACCCCATTATTCATTTTATGTGTTTCCGTCAAAAATGGTTTTGGGCTGGTTTTCGATGATGCAAACCTTCTGCGTGGAGTGCATGGCGCGGCGCACGGTTCGTAAAGACGTGTCAAATAATTCGGTAAAATGGTCGGAATAAAACCACTTATTTCATAGATATTCGCTGACTATGTTTCGTCGTTGCGCCTCCTGTATGAACTGCCNGAAACCTTTTGCGTGGAGTGCATGGCGCGGCGCACGGTTCGTAAAGACACAGTAGATAAATATACAGTAGGTTATCTAAGGCCGCCCGCCGAGTTATTAGCCTACTCTTGCGTTGATACCCAGGGTTGTCACTTTTACTTTTAGTTAATATTTTCGAACAAGCAGCACTTGATCTAAATTTATAAAATAAAAAGCATATTATGATTGAATATTTTACCAATTTATAAATTTAGTAAAAATAAAAAGCTTTTATTCACATAACATTTATTATACTAAGTTACAAATTTGATACCGAGAAAATTTTTCTCCTGTTTCTGCACGTCCGGAACGCTTTATTATTATTTATTAATTATTGTGAAATTGTCCTTATTACAACTATACCTACGCGAAAAATATGTTTACCAAAACGATGTTTCGTACTCAATCCTCTATTTTATAGTAAAACTAGACTTCTTAAAATAAACTTTAGCTCTAAACATAGTATTCAGAAAAATGCGACTCGGCTACGCTCTTAATAAAGCAAATAAACTGTGAAATAAACAATACAATACCATATTTTCTAATAATATTTAAGTATAAGTAGGTACTTACATTTCTGGTTGAGTAGGAAGTATGAAGAATGATAAGTCCGGGTTTGCGAAATCATTATTGAGGCACCCGAAAACACTACAATATTTTTTTCCTCTTTTTGAAGTCATGATACTCGTAATTTACGACAAGTGTCCGCCGCCCGCGCCGGCGAGAGTTGACGAACGCAAGCGGTCATGTAGCGTACGCGCGTGCTCACAGTCGCGCTGCACAGCCCGCACTGCCGCCACCTTATTAACCCATATATTATGCTAGCGTGTGCGTGAAATCGCGTGCCGACATGGCGCGCGGCGCGCACGCACACATTCAAACCGAGAGCGGCACGTTTGTATGAAGATGTTTTACTGTATATTTATCTACTGTGGTAAAGACGTGTCGAATAATTCGGTAAAATGGTCGGAATGAAACCACTTATTTCATAGATATTCGCTGACTATGTTTCGTCGTTGCGCCTCCTGTATGAACTGCCAGTCGATTCTGTAAACATGTCGAAGTGAAGGCTTGGGTGAAGTGATCGAAGTGAGCTGTCAATCCATATAATCGAGATGTCACGCGATCACGAAGTGAACTGTCATTCCATCTTGATTATATAAATTCTTCTTCACTTCACCCAAGCCTTAACTTCGATATGTTTACGGAATCGACTGGCTGGGGTCTTCTAATTCGCTTTTACTCACAGTATTTCTCGAAAACAAAAAAGGAGTGCTTTTAGGCTTCTAAGCAAAATAGTAATATGATTTACCTACTGTTTAGAAACAAAATTATATTTAAAATAGAAAGGTATTTAAGGATATTATTTTTCTATTCAGTTTAGACCTATGGCATTTGCCATAGGTCGCTGTAAAAAAACATTAAAAAAAATAACTACAAGGATCAGCAGTTACACTATAATTAGATAAATGTTTTATAAAATAATAATACTCAGACTCAGTCCGGTTTCATCAGATATTGGTGATAAATTAAGTTCGCTTTTACGCAGTGCAATATATTCGCATTCATTTCAATATTCAAATTTCCTTTCATTTAAAAATGAACTACACCGAAATTAGATTAAACGTTCTATTTAGTCGCGGTGAATGAGTTAAGTTGACTGCATCTATCAACCTTAATCATTTATTTATTTAGGTTTCTGTGGGTATAATCATAAAGTTTTACGAGTTCAGTGAACGCGACGAACTTAACATGAAGCTAGTCAATAGCGTGATTATCTGACTAATTTTTAAAACATTAAAAACTATCGCATGACTTGACATTCGAAGCCGCGACATAATGGTTGACTGGCCTGTTGGTCGAGTGGTTAGTGACCCTGACTGCTAAACCGGAGGTCGTGGGTTCGATTCCCACCCAGGACAAATCTTTGTGTGATGAGCATGATCATTTGTTCTGTGTCTGGGTGTAATTTGTCTATAATATGTATGTATTTAGAAATATATAAGTATGTTTATCAGTTGTCTGGTTGCCATAGCACAGGCTCTGCCTAGTTTGGGATCGGATGACCGTGTGTGAGTTGTCCCAAGATATATTATTATTATATTATATTATATTAATGGTTGAATTTAAGAAATACAATCATTTGCAAAGGGATGTGAGTGTGTGTGTCTAGTGTCTATACTAGCTTTGAAGTTGCTTATTAAAAGGTCATAAGTTAAAACTGTCAAACTATTGCTTCGTGAGATTGATACCTCACTTTTAATAATAATATTTTATTTTCGGACTACAATGATCCAGTGTCAGTAAACAATATTATAACTTATTATAGTTATATTATAGAGTTGTGAAGAAGACTGAATAAATAGTATTGTGAAAAGGGCATCCCAAAACAAACTAATGTTTAGTGATTGTCCTTCTCACAAAACTTTTAATAATCGGAGAGTCGATACTCTCCGCCACAGTTTTTAGTATGCTGTTGCCCACAACCTTGACAACAGCGACTATAATATAATTTTCATCAGTATATATGTGCTAAATAACTTGTAGACCCACCTTTACTTCGTATTCTCCTTTCACTTTCTCTCTATCACGACACTTGGATAACTTTCTTCCTGAACATGGACAGCAAGCTTGTGCATTTAAAATCCTGCACAACCCTAAAACGCCTTCCTCCCTGCGGGAACATTCCTCCTGCTATATCCTCCTGCTGCGCCTTACAGGTCGTATCTTAGAAATCTCCTAAAATCCCCTCCTCACTCTACCGACTTTTTCTCCTACTCCTTTACAAAACTTTTGACCTGTGCTGTACGATACCTAGGAAGAATATTGAGTTTTCAAAAAATTTTTTTTTTTTTAGTTTTCTTCAAAATCGGGTTCGAAACTCATTTGAGTCTGCTTCGCTATTCCTCGCAGTTTTGGAAATAACCGTACACCCACTTGAAAATTGGCAAATTTTCTGTTCTGTTATCTGTGCCACCAGCACAGCCCTGTACAAATAGGCTCAGCGCGCGACCTGACGTTGATGATGATCTGTGCTTGTTTCAGATCCTATCATAACATCGGAGATGACGGTTACATATGATGACTGTAGTGATTACGACGAGTGTGAACCTACTCTTGTGAGTACCAACGTATATAATTACGAAGCAGGAGAATTTACCGAGCTATGAGCATGGTGATGTGTTGCGCTGGCAGGGTTCAGTGCGAAAACAGGCATTTAATGATTTATTTTCGGTTGTTTTGATCGAATTATTAGAAGCTAAAAATATGGAGTATGTTGTTGTTCTGTGTGGCTATAAAAGTGCAGGGCATGATTCGAAGTTCACTCATTACTAATGTTTCATATCTTTTAGTCCGACTTCAAAAAGGGTAAGGTTTTTTGTCCGTCAAAATAATGCATTTATTAAACTCTAGCTTTTGCCCGCGGCTTCGGTCACATTCATGAAGCAGATTTTCGCAAAAAAAAATAGCCTATCCATTAAAACACATTAAAATCGGTTCAGTGATTTCAGAGCAAATTGGCTGTGACAGATGGACAGACAAACGAGTGATCATATAGGGGTTCTGTTTTTCTATACGGAGCTGCGGAGGTTCGGAAGTTCGGAACCCTAACAACGGGTTTTCGAAAAGCAAAACCGGCTCGCTGGCAGAATAAAATATATTTTTTTAAATGTCACTCTGACTCCAATAATTCTAAAGAAATTTACGCTGACAAAATCGCGGGCAGAACCTAGTATTGAATAACGTCCATATTTTATGACGTGATTGCGAAAAATAATCGATTTACATGTAAAAGGGGATAGAACCTTTGTGGCACCTGTTTTTGTGGCTTTGTGCTTTCGCCATTTTGTTTTTTTTTCATAATCAAAGGCAAAGTCAATTCGTTTATTTCAACTAGACCATTAAAATGTATTTTTGAACGTCAAATTTACATTTTGTAATTAAAACATTAGTGCCTCTCGTTGTCCATTCGCAAAAATTATGGAGAAAAACGGTTTAATCGCGGCACGGCGCGCGATAAAATAGAACAACAAAACAAATATACGGGTAGAGGACACTTAAATAAGATTTTTTTTTCGAAACATTATTATATAACCCTAAAGTGTCCCGTTGCCGAGATATTTGGAGGTTAAGTGAGAACAATGACAACAATTATAAATTAACTTGTTGCGAACACTTTGGTTGCAGTGACTATTTAGATTTTTTATATTTGACCGTTGTTTTTTTCTTATTTGGTGCTTCTTGTTGTAGCTGTCAAAAGGTTTGTATTGGTTTTCCACCAACCACCACTAACACATACAGTCCATTTCCGTCGCCTTCATTTTTGGTCCATCGACGGTAAATTACACTCAAAAGCCTGTCATTTTTAGGTCGGTGTTCGTCATGATTATTATGAGTTCTCATAATCAAAAAGATTATTGTTAAACATCATATTTGTTGGTTTATTATTTAAGCATAAATGTTTATTTTATTAGATTTTAAATAAATTATTTGTATATTCTTTCCTTAAAAAAATATTATGTTAAATTTAACTTATTTGTTGCCCATGTACCACTATTGTACACAAAGTTTAAATAAATAAATATGCAATTGAATCATTAATTTTCACGTAAGTACGTAGTTATCATTTTAGTGACCGCATTAATATATTACTCTCTTTATCGTAATATAAACACACGTAGTAAATCTAAAGCTACGATCATGTCATCTCATAATATTGCTCCTCATACTTCACCACCTCATTCTCCACCACCGTCGTCATCCTCGTTATTCGGAAAGGAACCTGTAATTTCGTCAACTAAAATCAAGCTACTGACGATGATGGTGCGAGCAATCTGCGCTCTGCGCAAACAAACTCGAGTGCGTCTTCAACCGTGAAAGCGTGCAGGGCCACTGAAGAAACCGTCTACAAGTTCCGTCAATATGAAAATATGAAGGCGCTCGCTAAGGTGAAGTAGTAAGCTGAAGAAGCCGAGTATCGGGCCGAGCTCGAGCAGATCAATGCGGAGGCAGAGCTTGAAGGTAATAGGCGAAGTAAGGAAAGCGCTACGAGAAAAAAAAGGACACAAAAATGGGTAAATTCATGGAATCGACACAGGCGAGGTCTCACAGCCTGCTCATTTATCGTGCACTCAGGCTGCTGTTCCATCCTTAGCAACACACCTCAACTATCAGGCCGGTTACGTTTCCCAAGAGCCCGAGTTTGCCGCCACAGAGCCGCAACCCTCTGTCGAGGACCTAGAGGCACAACGCCGCAATGCGCCTGTTTCTTGTAACAAAAAGTAAAATAAAATAAATTAAATTTATTTCAGGCATAGCCCATAATGATCACATAATACAATTTAAAATCACACATCACACACACACATCAGTTTTCTCTTTAATTTTAGGGAAATTAAACCCTTTGTTAAAACTGAGATGGTCTGACTACGCGTCAGACATGTTTAGCCCTTCATAATCAAAACTCATGTTGATTACATGAGAACAAAGTTTGTTATAAATGTTTAAGGGGTACTTTGCACCAATGGAAATCTTGTAACATTAACCCTTGTGGCATCAACGGTTGTACCTACCGCCACCATCGTCTCTTAAATGGTAGGCAGGGTTTGATGTTAGCGACATCGCATGTACCCGATGCATGATAGTGCAACAACGCTGTGTGTGCAACTGCGTCTTGAAGTGTCGGTCCCTCAACATCATTATCCACAGCCACACATATCACCGGAAGAAAGGGTAACAGTTTCAAACACGGGAAACTACTAACCAGCGCGAACTTTCCAAACCCAAAGATTCATAGATTGTAGACTATTATAGACTCCAACCCAAACCTTAGGTTGAGTAATTTATGGAGGGGTCTTTGAAACCTGAAAATAAATGGTTTTTGGTGGATTTTTTTTTCTATTCTTCGGGAGGTTCCTGTGTCGCATAGGCAGGGAGCCGGACGCTCGATTTCATCACTGCATCGACTGTCGGGAGGACACGGCGCGGCATACGCTGGGAGAGTGTGCCCGCTTGGAAGGAGCCGCGCCGTGCCCTCATCTCTGTGGTAGGCAGAGACCTCTCGCTGCCGGCCGTAGTTCATGCTATTGTCGGCGGTGAGTCCTGGGACGCGGTAGTTTCCTTCTGCGAGACAGTTATCGCGCAGAAGGAGGCTGCGGAAAGGGAGAGGGAGATCTCGACCGCTCTCCCGGCCCGCAGCAGGCGCATCGGGCGTCTGAGGAGGGCATACGCTGCCCTCTTCCGGCCGTCCTAACTAGGTCCAGGGGCGGCGGACTTGGGGATGTCCGTCGCCCCCCATTCATCCGGACCCGAGGTGGCGGCGTGTGGTGTTCCCGTGCGCCCTTCATTGACGTAGCGGGGGGAGTCAAACACCTCACCGGCACCAGCCGGGGATTACGGAAGTCTGACAGACCCCTCCGCCCGCCCCAGGGCGGAGGCCATCCATGAGATTTTCCCCCGACATCAAAAAATAAAAAAAGGAGTAACGCGCGTACTACGTCGACTATCGGGAGGACACGGTGCGGCA
>NDFZ01004125.1:21645-54575 GCA_002192655.3 Mamestra configurata
CCTTTAGCCTTTCGGCCAGAGCGTCAGTGGTCGGGCCGCTGGCTGCACCGGGGATCTCTAGTAACCGCGCCCCAGTCAAGGTCACCTTTAGTTGGAGGCCCCCGGTGATGCCGAGCTCCTTCAGGTCTACCGCCTCCTTTGCCTTCGCGAGCACTTCTCCGCGTCCGGCTGTAGCGTGAGCATTACAGCTGCGGTCTTCGGGGCGCGGAGCCTAGCCGCGACGCCGCTTCCTCCTCCGCTTCCGTGCCCCCTGGCTGCCTTGGCCGCCTTCTTTTTCTCCCCGGCCAACTGCCATCCGGAGGCCGACGCCGTGCTTATGGCCTTGTTTTTAGAGGCCTGGGTCCTCTTCAAGGCCAAATCGCGGACTGCGGCCTTCACGACCTCCGCAAACCTGGCCTGGCGCTCGGAGCCGCCATCATCATTGTCCGGCACACCGCCGGAAGGTGACGACGAGGGGAGAGCCAGGTTTGCGGAGGTCGTGAAGGCCGCAGTCGGCGATTGCGCATGCCAGAGAACAGTGAGCAACTTTCCTCCCGAAACGCGCACCATCCGGAGACCCGAACACTGCTCAAGTCTCCGAACAGTGTGCCCCACTCACTCTTTTCACTTTTCATGTTTCTTATTTTAGTTAAGTTTCATATAGTGAATGGTCTCGGCAACCTTAAAAAATGGATCCGTTCTGCTGTATAACTACATAATAAATAATATATGTAGTCACGACCCCTGGAGCCCCTTTTAACTTTTTCGATATTTTGACAAGAATCGACGGATTGCCTATGTCCAAACCAACCCGTTCCATGGTGACCTTTTTTTCGCCCCACATTACACGACGGCACCTTACAGCTGCGGGATGGCGGGTCACTTCTTATCAAATCAAAACAGAATTAACGTTTTCCAATGTTCACAGGCCCAGCGTCGATAACGCAGCTGAACTTTGCTGAGATTGGCAGTCACCATGTGTCACTCACGTGGGACAAACCCGTGGGTGACTACACGTTCTTCCAGTTGGCATACTTCATTTGTCGGACGGAAAACAATAACACAGTGAAGGATGTAAAAGATCCCAAAGATTGGCACCAACACTTAGCCTCTAGCGGCGATTCTGTTGACGTGCAGGTACTCGAATCGGAGGAGCTTGGAATCACTGTGCGTCGTATATCTTATCATGTTATCATAGTATAGATCTATAAGAGTTTTCCGCTTAAGTAGTGTTATTTGAATCCATGAACACAGAAATTCTCTCGGGAGGTCTTGTGTCCAACCGTTCGCCATGTGTCAAATTAGCTTTTAACTTTGCAAAAATTCTTCTCTGATTTTTTTCTTGAATCGTGTATTTGAATATAAAAAAATTAACATAATCCATAACTGAGTCATACTAAAAAAAAAACAAAAACGCGTTTATTTCAATAAAAACTGCGAAATTAGTTTACCTATTCTCTACATATTTTTTTAATAATATGTAGAGAATAGGTAAGTAAACCAATTTATTTTTCACGTCTCAACATCGGAATGTTTCTGTTTGTCATTCGAAATTTGAGTGCAAAAGTACATTTTATTCGCTAGCGTGGAAAGAGTTTTTAAAATTCGAACCTATGTATTCATTAATTTTCTATATCGCTAGTCCATTGAAAATGCATTAATATATACTTATTTCATGTCAGTGCGCCAGCCTCACTCTTAGAATAATCGCATTGTCCAGCACGATGACTGCATGAAAAAAAAAACTATTTAAAATTGTCTTCTCTTTATTCAATTCACTTTCCATTATTTTGGTTTGTTTTTTTATAAAATCGTAAGACATCATAAAATATGAGTGAGCAGCGACGAAGATATAAATTTAATACCTGAACAGTTAGTGCAGGCGATACATAATGCCGAATTATGTTTTCTTCTGGATAAATCGTGCGAAAAGTACATTAAAGCGTATTAACACATTCAATTGGCGGAGAATAAAATGCTACCATATGAAACAAGGAAATCAAGCACACTTTGGATCATTTATTACTAAAAGCCACGATCAAAACAAAAAAAACTGGCCAAGTGCGAGTCGAACTCGCGTGCAAAGGGTTCCGAACAAATATAATTTTTGAAACATGTTACTTTGACACTGTAGACTTCTTATAGGTTATCCTGTAATCTTTAGGTAAAGAATTGTTACCAGCATTTTTTTAATTTCAGGCTTAGTAGTTTCAGATAAGGGGGGAGATTGGTCATATTTCATCTAATATCTTAAATAACTCCAAAACCTTTTTTTTTGCGATTAGTCTCTTGACTAATCGCAGGAAAAACAGGAATGCAGGAGGGGGGGTTCAGGTGGGTGGAAGGTTGATTGGTGATTGGGGTCTGAACTCCTTAGTCCATTTCCCCTTCTTATTTTAGGTGTCAAGGACGTGCCGTTTTTTTACCTTCTTGTTGGGCTATTTGGGTTTTGGATTAGACCACGTGCGGCGCGTGCGATTGGCGTGATGTCACAGGCACTCCAGGTAGAGGTTTTCCCTGAGCTTTATCTCCTCAGCCACAGTGGGGACCTCTAGGTACTCGTGAATTTCGGTGTTGGTTGTATACCATGATGCATTGGCTAGAGTCCTCAGTATTTTATTTTATGCACGCTGAATGATGGCTAGGTTCGATTTACTGGCAGTACTTAATATTTGGATACCGTATGTCCATACTGGTTTTATTATGGAGTTATATACCAGCAACTTATTGTGCAGCAGCAGTCTTGATTGGAGCCCTTTTTTTTTTAAGGATGGGAAATCATCAAATGACTTCTTCCGCTCTGGGTGGAGCGGAAGGGCGTGTCAGACTCTTACTGACTAAAACCCATCCGTGTTCCTTCTAAAGCCCTTTGCTTTCCAGGGCCGCGGTGAATCTTTCGAACAAATTCCGCAACCCTGGCAACCCTGGTTGATTGGAGCCCTAGCAACCAATACAAGCTTTTGAACCGTGCGTCAAGTAACGCCCTCATGGGTTTGACATGTCCTTTCCAGGTGAGACGTCAGTCTAGATTGGAGCCCAGGTATTTAACCGAATCTCTATGTGGGAGTTCTTCGTTACCGAGCTTGACCGCGGGGCAATCTCCCGTTATAGGTGTGGATTTAGACGCGTTGGTTCGTATTCGCCATTTATGGAGCCACTTTTCAGTTTTATCCAGTTGATCTTGTAGGATGCTAGAGGCGTGGGTCGAAGAGGCATCGCAAGATAGTATGGCGGCGTCGAGGCAGGTCAGCAGTGAAGATGATGTACAGTACCGGACCTAGAACTGAACCCTCCGGTACTCCAGCTTTGATGTCGTAGAAAGAGGATTTGGACTCCCCAAATTTCATCCGGAAGATTCTGTTCATCAGGTAAAACTGGATTACCAGAAATAAATTATGGGGTATCTGCTGCGTTATTTTACAAAGCAGCCCCTTGTGCCACACTGTATCGAACGCTTGCTGGATATCAAGAAAAGCGGCAGAGCAGAGGTGTTTTCGCTCTAGACCCTCGCTGATGACAGAAAACTCTGTGCACTTGTTCCACAGTGGAATGGCCCTGCCGAAAACCAAATTGATGATCTGGTATAGTGGACAGTACATACTTCAGCCGTTTAATGGAAGTCTTTCCCAGAGTTTGGACAGCGCTGGTAGCAGACTTATTGGTCTGTAGGTATAACAGAGTGATTGGGTTTTCCTGGCTTGTTTATCATAACTATCTGTGAGACTTTCCATAGAAGCGGAAAATAAGAGAGTCTGAAGGTAGCATTAAAGAGATGAGTTATGAAAATAATGGCTTAATTGGGCAGTTCCATAAGATGTTTGGTGTGATGAAGTCGAATCCCAAACGCACTTCTCCTGGGCTGATTGGCTTCAGTGGTAACTCCAATTGGAAGGGGTGGTTCTCGTCCAATTCAGCACCGTCATTGGGTTGGAAGATGCGGGACAAGTGTGATGCAAACGTTTCCGCTTTTTGTTCGTCAGTGCGTGCCCAACCATTGACATCCGTTTTTATTGGGGCGTTGGATTGTTGAGGTCTTTTAAACATTTTTGTAGTTTTCCACAAGGAGTGATTGTCCTTGGCAAGCGGTGAGAGGGTCTCCATATGGTCTTGGAACGTAATGTTTTCGTGTTCTTTAATTAACTCTTTAAGCTCCTTGCTTGCACTTTTGAATGCCGTTTTGTCACTAAAATCATGAAAAAATATAATTAAAACCTTCGAAATAAGCCCTTTCATTTCATATGTTAAACGGTACAATTTGAAAAACTTTTAAAAAAAAATCTAGTTTGTGCCCAAAAGTGACTGCCATACTGAACATTTATTTATTTTCGTAATGCGTCCGTGTTTGGGTCATAGAAGTTCAAATGTGTACCAAATTTCAACAGAATAGGTACAGTAGATTCAAAGAAAATTGGCTGCGTCAGACGGACAGACAGACAGACATCCGAGAGATCTTATAGGGGTTCCGTTTTTTACGGAAGTTCGGAAACTTAAAAATTATATAAACAGAAAAATATTTAAACTATAAACGTTTTTAAAGAAAACGTCAAGCGGGGCCACAAACCTAAAAAATATAAGATTTTCACCACTACCTACTAGAGATGAGCGCCGCGTCGGCGTGGGTTATCATGGCGCACCGCCGCCGCTGGAAGGAAGCGGCGCGACGCCGCGAAGAAGTTTTTTTGTACGACGATAAGGATAATATGTAATGGCTGAAATCAGAAAATGATCAAGCGTTTCAAACAAAAATGAACCTTTGCTAATTATATTCATATTTTTAGGGTTCCGTAGTCAACAAGGAACCCTCATAGTTTCACCATGTCCGTCTGTCTGTCTGTCTGTCCGTCCGTGGTTTAGCTCAGAGACGCTTAGCGCTAGAAAATTAAAATTTGGTATGAGTATACATATTAGTCACGCCGAAAAAGTGGAAGAATTAAAACCTTGAAATATTTTGTGTCCCCCTTTTTCTTTTTTTAAGGATGGGTATATCATAGGATGACTTCTTCCGCTCTGGGTGGAGCGGAAGGGCGTGTCAGACTCTTACTGTCTAAAACCCATCCGTGTTCCTTCTAAAGCCCTTTGCGTTCCAGGGCCGCGGTAACTCTTTCGAACAAATTCCGCAACAGGAAAAAGAATGGAGTGTCGTTGGATAGGTAGTTTAAAAATATTGAGGGTTTGCAAAGACCATTTTGCCATCCAAGGCTAATAGTTATTAATAAAGTGCTAATATTTGTTAATGACCATCTTAACATACCGAGTTTCCTCCGTGCTTCGGAAAGCACGTTAAGCTGTTGGTCCCGGCTGTCATTTGTAGATCTTTAGCAGTTGTTACGGATTGTCAGAAGCCAGTAAATCTGACTCCAGTCTTGCCAAGAATTACCATGTTACCCAGTTAATGGGTTGTGGAGGTCTGGTAGGCAGCCGCACTACGTAAAATACTGATATTCAGCTGAATCCGGTTTGACTGGAAGCCGACCCCCATATAATTGGGAAGAGGCTAGGCAGATAATGAAAGTGCTAATATTTGTTACGAGTCAAGTGTCCCTCTTCAGCTAGATGGTTGTTTTTGGAGTCGTGAAAAAAAATATGGAAAAAATTAAAACTATTACAGTTAAATAGGCTTTACAAGTTAACGAGTAATACGCCGAGTTTTTTTCATTACTAAACACTGAATTTAATGACATTTTTCCAATTAAGTCTAAAAGTATTTACACTAAGTTTATATTTAGTGATTGGGCAACTTCAGGCATTCGCATAAGTAGGGAAAAGCTATACGAACTATATGGCCTAAAGCAACATGTGAATAATATAAGCTTTCATAAGTATGTTGCGAAATACTCAAAAACATTTAAAAATGTATGCAAAACAGCTAAAGCTCTGTTTATTAGCAATAAAATAAAATCAGCAGATGACAAAATAAAAACTACCTGGAAAATAATAAATAATGAAACTGGTAGTAAGAAAAAGCGTGAAACTGAACTTAATTTAAATACTGTACATGGCCCCATAAACTCAGATGCAGAGGTAGCTCAGGAATTTGAAAACTTCTTTGCTGATATTCCTCGTAAAACGACAGAGGCTCTTAACTCGTCACCCGCGCTCTCTGCTGCCTTACTTCGGAAGAACGTCAAGGTATGTCCATCAGAGTTCAAGTTTCAACATACAAACCCCCAGGCCATTATAAAAGCTTTTAAAGATCTTAAAATTAAATCAACAGAAGATCTTTGGGGAATGTCTGTAAAAGTCTGTAGATCTATAATTGAAACTATTGCTCCCTACTTAGCTCTCATATTTAACTCTAGTGTGGATCAAGGAGTATTTCCTGATCTCATGAAACACAGTAAAGTCGTTCCACTGTTTAAATCGGGTGATAGTCATGAACCCAACAATTATAGGCCGGTGTCAATCCTGCCGGTTCTCAGTAAGGTGTTCGAAAAGTTAATGCTTAATCAGATGTTACTTCACTTTAATAAAAATTCCATCTTTCATGAACAACAGTACGGTTTCACCAAAGGGCGTTGTACAACTGACGCCGGTGTCACCCTAATAAAGAACATCTTTAACGCCTGGGAAGATTCAAAAGACGCCATTGGAATCTTTTGCGACCTCTCGAAGGCGTTCGATTGCGTTAACCATGAGACGCTTTTGTTGAAACTCGAGCATTATGGGATTAGGAATACATCCTTTGATTTGATTAGATCATACTTGAAAGACAGACAGGTTAAAGTCCAGGTAAACGGTGTAAACTCACTAGGGTCTGAAATGACAATGGGCGTTCCGCAAGGTTCAATATTGGGTCCATTCCTCTTTTTAGTATATATAAACGATTTGCCCGAATTGCTTCAAAATCAACCAAAGATGGTATTATTTGCTGATGACACATCATTGATATTTAGGATAGACCGACGGTCACAAAGTCTTGATGATGTCAATAACTCTATTCATCAGGTCCAACTTTGGTTTACGGCAAACAACTTAGTACTAAATGAAAAAAAGACCAAATGTATTAAATTTACTTTACCAAATGTTAGAAGCACCGAATGTGACATCGTATTGAATGGACAAAAACTGGAATTTATTGATCAGACGGTTTTCCTGGGAATCACTTTAGACGAGAAATTGCAATGGGGACCTCACATAACATCTCTTGCGGGGCGGCTAAGCTCAGCCGCTTATGCTGTTAGAAAGATAAGACAGTTAACAGATGTAGAAACCGCGCGCTTGGTCTATTTTAGTTACTTTCACAGCATTATGTCGTACGGTATTTTGCTGTGGGGTCGTGCTGCTGACATTGAATCTGTATTTATTTTGCAAAAGCGTGCTGTTAGAGCCATTTATAATCTTCGTCGCCGCGATTCTCTTAGGGAAATTTTTAAAAAGATTAATATTATGACAGTACCTTGTCAATTCATTTATGAGAATATTATGTATGTAAGAAAAAATCGACATCTCTTTAACAAAATTAGTGATAGACATCATTTTAATACTAGAAATAAAAATAATTTAGATCAAACATTTTATAGATTAGCCAAAGTACGAACATCTTTCATGGGGTACTGTGTTAAATGTTACAACAAAATACCTTGTGACATATTAGAACTAAATGAAAGAAAATTTAAAACTTACATTAAAACCACACTTTGTAAACAAGCATATTACAAACTAGATGATTATATTAAAGATAAGAATGCTTGGAAACATGCTGGTCCTGCTCCATAGGACAATCGAGGGTATAGTAGAAAAAGTCAAACTTGTTTTATTTACTGGTGTACTTTCAGGTTTTTAATATGTAATTTAACTCACACACTGATCCATTGTTTTTAATTATATTGTAAATATGTGAGTACCATGTCCCTTACTAGCAAACTTAATTTTATCTCTGCTGGTATTGCTTTGTTGTACCTATAGTATATAAGTGTGTGCTGTATATTAGTGTAATGTTGGATGCATTGTGCTCACATAATATAATCAATTGATCAATGTACCTATGTATACAAAATATTGTAAAACTTATATTTGAAAAGAGTAACTATGGAGTTTCTTGTCCGTTCTTCTCCATAAGAATCTACTTTTTGCGAATGGACAACTAGAGTCACTTATATTTTAATTTTAAACTGTAAATTTGACGTTCAAAAGTGCCTTTTAATGGTCTAGTTGAAATAAATGAATTGACTTTGACTTTGAATAGTCGACCAACTTAAAGAATGGAACTGGGTCCGTAAAAAAATCCTAATAATTCCATAGAAAATGATTTAAAACCATAACATTCGTAACTTTGTAATCTAATAATAGTGAAATACATTTTAATATTTTTCTGACATGGTTAAGGAGACGGGTAACTACGAACCCTACACTGTGTGTGCGACACGCACTTGGCCGGTTTTAAAATAAATGATACTAATTTGTAAGCTGTTTTGCTTGCATCTAGTATTTTCCTCGCTGTAGTGAGGTGAAAAGTTGTGTTGCGCTCGGCAGCAAAGTTATTCTGCGTCTCGTACCTTTGAAACCGTCGCTATGCTCAGGTTTTAATACAAGTAAGTACTCGCACCAAAACACACACTTTGCAGCCTTGCATAGCAAATAACTGTTGTCAGAATTAATCATTTTCGCCTTAAGGAATGTCGCTAAAATATTAGGACGAAATTTTCAAAAATTTATAAGGTAGATGAGATAAAGATGTCTTTATTATTTTATAATTCAGGCATTTTTTTTCCTGAATCGCTAGCACAAAAAAGTGATAGTAATAACTTGCGCTAACAGATAATGTTCAATTTTGTGGATATTCAATAAAGTAATTTTATGAAAAGTAAGTAGTTAATTTTTGCTTGAAGTAGAAAATAATCAAAATATCATCAATATATCCATTTAGTAAAAAAATATCAATTTAATAGTTTACAATTTCAAGCGATTTTTTTACAATCTGCAATTTTCTGGTGACATATAAAACTCCTCCGTTACTGACTGACTGAGTGACTGACTGACAGACAACGCTTAGCCTAAAATACTGGTCGTAGAAAGATGAAATTTGGCATGTAGCTCTCCTACACTCCATAGGGTAGCACCACGAGAGGATTTCCCGGAATTCCTACGGGAGCAGGAAAAAACGGGATATGCACGTACAAAGCCGCGGGCAAGAGCTAGTTCTTTAATAAAATAGGATAGTTGCACGGATTAAAAATGTTTAATTTAGTGACCTACTTGTTAAACTCGATCTCTTCTAAAAAACGCTCCAAACAAACATGCTAGTTATTTTTTTTTCCTATCGAGTTATTATTGAAATTAGATGTTTTATTAACAAATAACGAACAACCGGGGGTTAACTTTTTGCGGGATACATTTTAACATACAGGCAGGTTACTGCCTGTATTCTACACGTTAACGGCAAAAAAACAGAGTTAAGAATGATTGCAAAGTTAACCAAATTTTCGGCGTAATTTGCCTGGACTAAATGATGATGTGTCATGTGTGTGCAGATGAGTCAGCTGCAGCCGCACACGCTGTACTTGTTGTGTCTGACAGTATGCTCGGGTGACGGAGATCGCACGCAAGCTTTAACTTCGAAAATGCACATGAAGATGGTGACCACGCTGGAAGCACTGCCGCCGGCTCCTTACGACTTCCGCGTGCTGGCGGCGCAGCCCCGCGCCCTGAAATTCAGCTGGCAGCTGGACCCCGTCAAAGTTGGCGGCGTACTGCGTCGCTTCCAGCTAGAGTGCGCGCCGACGGACAATCCTGAGGCGAAAACTACGCTCCAGTTTCCTCACAACGGTAAGGCTTTAACAACAAACCTATCAAGTTTCATTAGTCAAACGTTAATACTGCTCCTGTCTTTGATTACAAGTATATAATCAAAGGCTATACTGTAATGCTTATTTAGGCAAAATTTATACGGCTTTAGATCTTAAATAGGTTCACAATAGTTGTTAATTGCATTACACAGGCGCATTATATTAGCATTATTGTGGCCAAAGAAGGTATCTATCGCATTAAAGAAGCATTATTATGGTCAATGAAGTTGCCAATCGCATTAACAGAAGCACTAGCAATATTATTGATAATGAAGATGTTAATTGCATTACAAAAGCATTAGACTAGCATTAGAATTTAGTTAAAGAATGCGCGAAACCTCTATTACAGAAAAATATATCCCGGTCCCTTGAGCTGTTATACAACTGTATAAAGAATACTAGCTTTAGCGACTTCGCTCGCGATTATCCCATTTTCCCCCATTCTGTAGGAATTTCCCGTTCCCGTATAGCCTATTTCTTCATGAATGTTTCCAAATCCGACTGGTAGTTCCAGAGATTAGCGCGTTCAAACAAACACTTCAGCTTTATTATATTAGTATAGATATAGTATACATTTCTAAATTATTCAAGGCGATGTGTTAAAATTGACTAGTTTTTTAAATCCTATTCATTCCAAAGCTTTTCACCATTAATCAATGAAGTAACCTTTCCGAGGTGCTAATATATAGGTATGCGGAACAGAGAGTAAAGTCCCGCAAATCTCCATTGAAAAGGGGAGGATCCTCCGACCGCCCGATAGTTGATATACAGACTGTTGTAAATGTTCAAACCGCACGGAGAACTTTGCTTGCGCGATGCAGCATTTCGTTGGTAGTTCGTCGCTGACAGGATAGATGGCGTTGTGGTTCTTTTTGTTGCCGTACAAATTTCGCTTCTTAGTTTTTTTCAAGTGGCATTGATGCCTACACTTACATTTTTTGAGCTCTCAAAAAGATTGGGCAAGTGAGTATAGGTCAGTGGAGAAATGAGGTACTTAGGCTGATGTGTTGGCTTGAAAACGTGAGACGACGAAAACGGTGACGTCCTGACGGTGACATATTTATGAATATGTCAACGGATCATTGCAAACGCCGTAAGATTGTAAAATATCTCGTGAAATTGTAAACTATTTTTATTAATAAGACAAGGATAGATAGGTATATTGGAAACTAAAGAATTTGGATGAGATTTATAGTAGGAAATTATACAAAAGGTTTTTTTTTAATAATGCATCAAGAAATTATAATAAAATAAAAATGTATTACAATCTAACGCAGTCTACAATTTTCCGGTGACAAATATACAACGTGTACAGAACAAATTAATACCTCTTAAGGAGTCATTGTACTCATCATTATGAACAACTTTCACTATGGGCCTAACACTGAAATCGCGAAAAAAGAATCGACTGCCCCATACATTTATTTGCGCATAACTCGACAAAATGTATTGAACCATGAACAGCTGTTTTTTTTTTAAATAGCTTATGTACACAACCTTACGACGACGCGACGTTTGAAATTTTCCGGTGACATATATGTAAATTCTGTAATGATTATAAATGAAATAATAAGAACACTCTTTTTTTTATTCCATCTTTCCTAATAGATTTTTATTAATTATAGATTCTAATATTAACATACCTAGATGTTTCACATCTGCCGGACGTCCCGTGACGGTCAACTTATTATTTTTTATTTTTGTGTTGCACCAAATACATATGTATAATATGTTTTATCTATCTATCCACATTACCATCACCTTACGCTTCAGAGTCATGGGCAAAGTGCCCTTGAATAAGTTCTACTGTCGATTACATATTATTTATTTTTTTGAATTGGAATTCAGAGCGAAAGCACTTTTTCTCCCAACCTCTCAAAAAAAAAACATCCGCGTTGTTGATCAATACATACAGTATGGAATGCTATGTGCAGCGCGCGGAGGAGTGGTGACGAACCAGGTGCCGGGCGAGTACTTGTGCAGCGTGTGCGCGAAGACAGGCGCGGGCGCGGGGCCGGCGGCGCGACTGCGAACGCGCGTTGACTTGGAAGCGCCGCGCGTACTACGCCATTCCTCCACCACCGTGACCGTGAGCTTCCGCGTCGGCTACTCTACGCCCAAAGGCGGCGGCGGAGTGTCCTACTCGTTGGTGGTAGCCAAACAGCCGCACAACGACACGCCAGCTGACCTACTGTGGCACGACGTGCGCGCGCTGGAAGCCTGGCAGCTCTACCGGCTTAACTCATCATCCGTCGAGGAGTTCACCATCGGCTCGGAGCCTTGCGCCGCTGACAGCCGTGGCTGCAGCGAGCCGCTCAAGCCTGACACCGCGTACTACATCAAGCTGCGCGTCTACAATACGCCCGACAACTTCACCGACAGCACCTACACCGTCTTCCAAACAGGTACAATTCAACATATTACCACCTAGCACCTGTCAAGAGTAACGTCAACTGAAACTACAAGGCAAAATAACTCATTTCAGATACAACAATAACAAGCAATACTATTATGATTATTTCGGCAATATGTGCAACGGCGTTGTTCCTGCTGGTTATAATTATTATTGCAACAAAAAAGCAATGTTGGAGCAAATACAATCAACCGGGCGCAACCGTATTACCAACATGCACCGTAAGTGGAATCATGTAAATCGTAATCATTATAATAAAATGTTAAGAGACGAGAGAGCTTGTGGTGTTTAGTCCGATAGAGATGTATGTGTCGTGATTATGGTTGCCAACCGTACTATAATATAATATAGTATTGTACTGTATTTCAGAAGGCCAATTCTACTTAATTAAAAACAACGTTCGCAATCGCATCGCAGTCGCAAACTGTCCAAAAAGCCTCATTTTTCATGCATTTTTGTCGAACCGGAGAAAAAGTCACCGTCCCACCTCGTAGATTTTTCATAACAACCAATGTTCCCCACCACTCGATAGAAAACGACTCTTTCTCCGGTTTGACTATAGTGTATATATATCCGAACTTGTCAATGTCAGATGAATGTGTTGGTCTGCATTATTTTTGTTTGGGATTTTGGTAACATTTTCAATAAGATATTGTTGTTTCTTTTGAGAAGTTGAAGTCCTAAATAAATTGGTTATGGAAAGTGGTAGCGATATCGAAAGTACGTCAAGTTCAAGTACGCCGCTAACGCCGATTAAAATTGAATGTGATAAAGCATAAACGACACTTTAATTTTAGACAAAAAAATGTACAAGTGCAAACAAATACTTTTTATAAAATTAAATAAGTAACAAATCTTTGTATATTTTTGGCTTTTTCCATAAAATACAAACTTATTTTTAAGTGTAAGTACTATATTTTTTATAGCTTATTTTGAAAAATATTGATTTTCGTCGAAGAAATGTTGGCAACCCTTATCGTGATTCCGACTGGCAATGTATTACAGCGACTATAATACTAGATGGTTTAAGGAGCTCCTCTTGTTAGGTTAGCTTTGTTTACAGCTATGAGCCAACGACTTCACGAACACATAAGGCCCGCGGACACGTACTGCACCTACTTAAATGCATGGCTGTTAGGTGGACCTCTTAGATAAGAAAAGCTTCGACACGTTTATTTATGTTTCTTGAATTATTTCAGCAACGGAACCCCTTTTATCTAAACCTATTGTTCCGTGAGGAGTGTGCACGGGAAATAGCGGAAATTGAACAATGGCATTATGATGGAATACAGGAAAATATATATGCGGAAATTGGCAATGCAACACGCTGAGGAAAAAAATTCAAGCATTTAAATGTAGCGGTGTACCTGCAGAAAAACCATTAGAAGTCGGTTAATTACATTTTCTTTATACAACGAAGTACGCCATCACCGAACAACGTTATGGAACTTGTCGAATTTAATTTCATCATTTTTAATGTACGTATGCTTCGACGCTTCATGTATTTATTTTGTTTAAGTGTAGTTATGTCATCGGATAATTCAAACTTCGTAAAATTATAAAAGATCTTGAGATTCTCGATAAATTGTCAACTAAACATTTCTCTGCATCGATACGAATAAAAATCCTGTATTCTACAATCAGCAATGACGCGTAGTTCCAATATCCTAGAGGCAACCGGACGGCTCGCGGTATTTGAGCTCTCGAAGTGTTGTTGAAATCAACCGGCCGGGGCGGATGGCAATTTGTTTCCAGTGTCTGTTTGTTATGAATAACAAGCATGCCAATTTTCAAGCGGCTGCCTGACAACTTTTTTTTTTCTTCGGTCGCGCGTAGGTCGCATCAGGAGGGATGGCACTAAAATTTCATTTTATAAACAGCGTACACACTTTCAGGCAACTAGTTTCAATCGGCTGCCTCACAACAATTAGCCCCCCCCCCTCTTTCCACTCCAGGTCAAGTCGGCTCAGTTCGGGTTGCACAAGGCGGTTCCACAATACTTCGGGAGTTGAAATACCGCGAGCCATCCGGCTGCCTCTAGGATACTGCAGCTACGCGTCATTGCTCTGAAAATCAGTATCGTTCCGAAAAATTGTGAACTGACATAAACTGACGACCAATTCGCAAACAGGTTTACAATGAAAAACCGCGAGCCATCCGGCTGCCTCTAGGATACTGCAACTATGCGTCATTGCTCTGAATATCAGTATCGTTCCGAAAAATTGTGAACGGATATAAACTGACGATCAATTCGCAAACAGGTTTACAATTTATGAGTTTTGTTGTTTCATTAAAAAATAGTTTTTTTATAAGCTAACATAGTTTGTAACCTAATGTTATTCCTAAACCAATTTGTAATCTAACCAATATGCTTTTATTTTGTTTAAGTAAGCGAATAAATAATAATTTATATATTACGTCTTTGACATTTCTCAGACCCCTGGAGTCCCGAACCTTTGGGAGTTGGATAAGGGCGGGTGGCCTGTTAGACCCTTTTAATGAAATGAGTAACCAACCTGCTATTTTCCTTGTAACCACTGTGCAAGTGCACCCTCGAACAGCCCGCGGTTTCTTCAAGACTATTGCAGTAGATATGGAAACAAAGATATTATCTATACCTTTTTTCGAAGGCCTATGGTCCCTCCATGTCAAAATCTCTGAAGTACCTACAGTCAAGATCCCTACCAGCATCTTACTAATTTATATTCCCTTCCTCCGAGACAATAAAGGCAAGAGAGAGGTTGGAACTCTGTTTCTCGTCAGTGTCTGTCCGGCCAATCAATATAGGCAAACGAATACGAAGCCGAACAAGACTTCACCCGAGGGATCGGGTCCGTGCGGTCACTACACCTTGCCAGAAAGTTGCCCTGCGAAGGGTATCTCTTAACGCTAGGCATGTTGCGGCACAGTAAAATCTACCGGCAAACAACCAGGGTTCAATGTGGAGATATGGCGCTGGGATTATTATTATTTTGAGGGTTCCGACGTCTGCTTGGAAAATAGGTCAGGTAAGTAACGTCGGTAATAAGATGTTTGTGTTGGTAACGCATAGGCGTTTGATGATTGTCTTCAATTTACATATTTTTGCTTCATTGCTGCATGAGCTGCATCTACTACTATTACTTGTGGATGAATATTTACCTCTTCAGTACTTTAGCAACTAAATTTCTCAATAAATGGCACCATGATATCTCCCTCACACTGCTACCAAATCCATTACACCGGATATTCTCTTGTAATTTTCTCGGTTTTAATCATCTCTTTTTTATTTTATAAGCTCCAAAATGTATGATGTTATGTGTGGTTAACGAAATGTATTTTTCTTCTTAAAGAATAATGGTTATTTCTGACCCAGAGTCCGACAGAATTGAGACATATCGTAGTTTTTTGGTCTTCGGAAGTAGAGCAAGAATATGTGTTTTTTTTTCGATTTCGATGGCTAACGCATAGATGTTACCTATTATGTGAGCTTGAGTATTTCTATCGACAAGGAATAGAAAAGTAATNGCGCATATAGATGTTACCTATTATGTGAGCTTGAGTATTTCTATCGACAAGGAATAGAAAAGTAATTCTTCATCCACTCTTACAAGTCTGCCTGTGGTGTCTGCGCTCATTTTAATTGTACTGCAGGGAACCAAATCAAAGCAATAGTGCCCATCAGATCATTTCATTCCTCCGTTCATTTAGCTGGATTTCGAGGTACAAATCTAATTGCACTGGGCTGGTCACGTGATTACGAAGTGAGCTGTCATTCCATCTTGATTATAAGGATTGACAGCTCACCGCGTGATCACTTCACCCAAGGCTTCACTTCGACATGTTTACAAAATCGACCGGCTGAATCGACCAGAATATCACTATTGTCACTTGTCTCATATCTGGCCCTGAAAAAAAATGATAGATCCTGTCAATTTTCACAGTAATTTCGGTAGTTTCAATTAAACTTATCTGGCCACTCTGGGCCAGTTAAGGTTGCTCTTAGTAATTTTGTGATTAAGGGTGACAATTCAAACAATTCTTTGTTTGTTTTATAATTTACTACCTGATATTTCCTTCATTCACTAAAGTAAAGAAACGTTAACAAAAATATTAGATATCGACTCGAAAAAAGTGTCAAACAAATCCCTTTTTAACCCCCGACGCGAAAACGACGGGGTGTTATAAGTGTGACTGTGTGTGTGTCTGTGGCATCGTAGCTCTCGAACGGATGAACCGATTTTGAGTCAGGAGTGTTCTGAGCTATGTTTCATGAAAATTAGTCCAAGATGGCCGCCGCCACAAAATGGCGGATTACATATTTTTTCTTTGAAGTTGATTTTTGAACATAGTAGAATACCACTCTAATGTTGTAACAAAGGGGTTCGAACATTTTTCTATGGGAGCTGGCATAGCACCCAGTCGCCATTTTGTATTTTTCTCAAAATCGCGGCGCATTATGAAACATTTATATATGGATAGAGGACACTTTATAATCACATCCATGTTAGATCGTGCGCCACAACTTTGAAAAAAAAAACAAAATGGCGGCGGGGGTTCTTTGCCACAAAGGTTCTAAACCCTTTGAAGTCTCATTAGTATTGGAAATTGGGAGGGGGAATATTAAATTGTTATCTAGTAGTAATATAGGGTTTGAAAAACTTTTTATTTATTTACTTTAGGGTTTCGAACCTCCGTCCGTATGGAAAAACGGAACTTAAAGGATCACTCGTGTGTTTGTCTGTCTGTCCGTCTGCAACTACTGGACCGATTCCGATTCCGACCGTGCGTAGATACAGGCAAACACACGAATGGTCCTACAAGGATTCCGTTTTATAATTCGAACGTATGGATAAACGCCTCGCTAGCCATGGCCGACCAGGGCGTCGCACGGTGGGCTGAAAATCGGCTTTCATAGACTTAGGGATTTCAATTTGCAAGTGCTTGNGGTCCAGCGGCGGTGCGGGAGGGGAGTGCACTTCACTCGGCGATGGCGGGGAACTTGCGGCTGAGTCTGCCAGGACGTCTGTGGTGCGTCCTGCCACGAACTGAGACGCGTCCAGCGGACGCAGCTCCTTCAGCGTGCAGCTGCAATGGAAAATAACCGAATAGGTAAATGAAAAAAGTATTTATTGTTACAGAACTGGCATGCATTCGAAAGTATAGGTAAACTTGAACCTGAATTATGTTAATTATGACAAATAGTTTTATTTTATACCAAAAAGAAACCGTTGTGACCGGTCTTATGAGATTTAAAATAAAAGGCTCGATGAGACTATTTTCAAAAGCGTAAGTCACTAAATTGGTGAATACAAATAATACCAACTGATATCTTTTGAAACCAGTCTATATTTTTTATTTCAGCGATTTAAATTTTTAATAAAATATTTGAGGATATGTTTTATCTGGTTATAATGCAACTTTGAATGGTGTTTGACTTCAAGGTTAGGTAATAAGCTTGTATTTAGTCAGTTAACATAAATTATGATGAACATTTGAACCTAAATGAGTTTTTGTTAACAACGCCTTACAACCTTCTTCGGGCAATAAAAAAATTGACAGCTGCCAGGTACAGAGATAGTCGTAGTATATTATAATATACTACTTTTCCTACTCTACCATCTGAAATATAAATCATTAGCACCGGATCTGGTTTAATTTTGTACCTTCTCTTTTGCGCCAGTTAGTCAGGCAAGTTAGACACGATTAGGAAAAACGGCTAAGTCCAAATCGGACCCACTTGCGTGCGGGTAACGGGTAACTGCATTTGTTTTCTTCAACATTTGTATTTTTCTAAAAAGACTTCGGCTATAATGTAACCAAACCACGTGCCTCACTAGCAATATTGAAAGTAATAGGTACTCACGCCAGTCTAGAATCAATCACAGGTCGGACAGTAGGCACAGGGAAGCCGTTGAAACGCGTCGCCAACGTCAGGGTATATGCGCCCATGTCGCGAAACAGAAGCCAGTCTCCCGCGTCAAGTGCTGGGAGGCAAGTGGCAGGAAGTACGCAGTCCACACCGTCGCACGTCGGGCCCCACACTGAACACGCAAAGCGAGGGCAGCCGTAGTACTAGGTAACAAAAAAAACTCTTAAGCAACAATAACGAACGCTACGAAATTCAAAAGTTTTACGTTATAAATACGTGACATTCACGCTTCTGTAGTGCCGGCTATAGTTCCTGCACGCTGCCTATACTCATAGTATTAGTACCTAACAGGTGCATCTGAGTATCAGAAGCACCTTACATGGAGCGAGTGCCTATCTGACCTCCACAAGCACTAACAACTAGGCAACTGGGTAAAACGATCCCTCTTACAAAAACTAGCAAAGTTACAAACGTTTCGTATCGAATCACTTTCTACAATCGTTAACGCTTCGGCGTAAGCGATTTTAGAAAACGATAAGTGCGCAGCCAAGTTGACACGATTGAGTCGATCGTCGTTCGTTTCTAAAGACATTGTATGTCTTTAGAAAAAAACCTATACTGTACCTAGTCTATGGTGAGCGTCCCTGCAAACGTCAAAAACTACCGTCTAACAGTCGGTCTCACTAACTTATCTACCTTTAACCAACTGTCGAATTAGCTACCAACAGTAGCTGAAACATCATCTTTGCCTTTGTAACATGACGTTTCAGCTACTGTTGGTAGCTAATTTGACAGTAGGTAAAAGATAGATGCGTTATTGAACAATAGACCCTTTGTTCTCAAATAGTTTTAACTTATGTTCTATCCATGGTGATATAACGAGGCCAGACTTTAGATAAACAAACACTTATCGGTCTTATCACAGCTGTATCATAATAAAGATGATTTTTTTTATCGTTTACTCTTGGGTCTCGGCGATCGCTTAGCAATCGTTCAAAAACTTCGACATCGTTTCGTTAGCGCTTGCCAACACTGTTACTTGGCCACCATTTATATGCGATGTAGCGATCAACGTTGTAGAAACTCTAACATTTAGAAAAATATGATGAGTTGTAGAATTGTCTATGATAAGTTGTAGGATTTTCTATTCGTTTGTTCTGACCATGTGACTAAACGTCGAGATGATGTAATTTTCATACATTTGATTCGTTTTCAAATAGCATTATCGATTGTAGATTATCAACTTGGCTAAGCCTGCAGTGTCAGATTTTCTGGCTTCTGTAAACTCACATTAAGCGGCTCAGCGGGGACGTACTGTTGGTAGGAGATCACATTATTGAACGAGCCGTAGACTCCGTCATTGATGAAGTACATGGTGTGAGTATCCGCGTTCTCGTCGGCGTCCTTAGGCGCCACCTAGCGGACAAACAATGTTAACTCACATGAATAATGGTAATGATATTTATTTTGTTAATAGTTAAAAAAAACACTTTTACAAGTCAATCTTTTTTGATCATTTAAACTACACTCGCAAGCAATAAACTCTTCATCGCGCGTTGCTCAAAAAATTTTTTTTATAATGTCTATGCAATCAACTATGGATTGTGATTTGTGGTATATCATTTGAAAGGTTATTTTGTTAGCTTATGCTGTCAAAAAGATTTAAAATTTATTTTCTACCTCAATTACGGGAATTATTGCAATAGGTAAGTTTACATTCAAATGAATAGGAAGGTATATGAAAACATAAAAATATAGGTAATTGTTATTTACAGCTCAATATTTTGTGTTAGTTACCCTACTGGCCCTAATGACTGCCTGTAAACGGTTATTCATTGACCGAATGATTTCCTGATGAAAACCTGTGGGATTTTCTGCCACTTTTCGACTTAAGCAGTTTTCAGGTCTTCTATCGACACCGGAGCTGGACATCTTCCTCGTACCCGCCTTTTCAGCCGCCCACATATTATGTTCAATAGAATTCAAATCAGGACTGAGGGCTGGCAGTCTAGTGTGGGAATCCCGACTTCTTCCAGGTACTGTCTAGGTCACAGCAGCGGTGTGGCAGCGGGCATTATCGTGCATCAGCAAGAAATCTTCGCCAATAAACCCCGGCGTGAGGGAGCACATGGCCTAGCAGAATATCGTTGATGTATCTTTCTGCGGTTAGGTCCCCTCCCCGACCTTCACCAGGTACGAATATTAGCTCCATTTTTGCTTCAATAGAAATCCCCGCCCACATTATTAAACAGCATTTTGCGAATCAAATCGAAAAAAAATCGAAAGTTTGTTTCGGTGTTTCTTCTCTGGGTAGTCAGCTAGGAAAAAAACCGGCCTCATCTAGTTTAAAAATAACCAAAAAAGAGTGACGTGTCAAAGTGTTGTTTAACCTACTTACAAAATAAATATAATTTATCATTTACCACAACTAAAACACAAACCTAAACATAGCCACATTATTATTATCATTTACGTTTATCAATAGCACTATTCTATTCATTCACGGCATTAATAATGGTTCTGTATGGTGTTGGACGTAAAAGAATAGCACCATCCTATCACTTCCCGTGGGTGTCGTAATAAGAGGCGACCAAAGGACTCACCAGACTATGGGCAGCAGCATACTCTGTGCATTGCAATGGCTACACTGCGATTGCCAACCCGCCTACCAAACGTGGCGATTATGGCAACCCCTTGGGGGAGGCCTATGTTTACATTATAATGTCGGATGGTGTCGGCGCCCTGCTCACGCACACGGCATGGAAGCGTGATGATGAGACGTCGCCGCACGCATCGGCCGGCCGCAGCTAGCCTTTCATTTTTGTAGGTTAGTCGGTCATAGCCCTCGCCGCTCATCGCCTGCGCCCGCGCATGTCATTGCTCATTTTATTTGTTAAGCAGTTACTTTTAACTTAGTATTTGTTTTGTTTATCTGGACTTGCGATTCGCATTGTTTATGTGTCCTAATCTTTTTCATATTGTGTGTTTACTACTTAACTATCCATACTCCTTTTGTACTAATCGTGTTGTATACGGACATTATAATCGTAATTAGCAGAGTGACTTTTATTTACCGCTCAACGTTCACATACCCTCACGCATGTACCTTAAGGTGAATAATTTTTGTTATTGATATTGAAAGAGATTGAAAACTAACAAAATTGCCTTTCAAATGATATACCACAATCCTTAACTAATTGCACAGAAATTATTAAAAAAATGTTTTGAGCAACGCGATGAAGTTATTCCAGTTTATTGCTCGCGAGTGTAGATGAGGCGGCAATAACAAACGCGGCACGGGTCGAACTACAAGTATAGATAAGTAACTCTTGCCGATATCGGACCATGGCGGGATCACCCATTACTAAACACAGTGAAACAGAAGTAACGCAATACCTGAAAAGGGGCCATTGTACACATGCCTTAAGCCTTTCATTAACACTGAATCTTTTAATGAGTTTGTAAAAAAATATTCTAAAGTTTTCAGAAATATTTGCAAAGTAGCTAAAGCCCTGTACATTAGCAACAAGATTAAATCGGGAGATAAAATAAAGACAGTTTGGAAAGTTATCAATAATGAAACAAGTAGGAATAAAGTACGAAACGCTGTTTTTTTACGAAAGCTCTAATTTATAAGTAGCTCAAGAATTTGTAAATTTTTCACCGATATACCATCAAAAACTACTGAAGCATTAAATTCTTCACTTGAGGTCTCATTTATTAAGAGCAAACGTTGTATGATTGAACTCAAATTTAAACATATCAACCCTATGACAGTTATAAAAGCTTTCCGGCAAATCAAAATCAAATTGACCGAAGATATATGGGGAATGTCTTTAAAAGTTGCACGTCCATAATTGAGATCATAGCACCATACTTCAATTTATGTGTGGACCAGGGAGTCTTTCCGGATATAATGAAATACAGTAAGGCTTTTTTAATCCGGCGACAGTGAATACACCAATAATTATAGACCTGTATCTGTATTGCCAGTTTTCAGCAAAGTGTTTGAAAAAGTAATGCTTAATCAAATGCTCATTCATTTTAACAGCAATAAAATCTTATACGATCAACAATATGGATTTACCAATTCATTGTACGACTGACGCTGGTGTCACGTTATTAAAATACATATATACATCGTATAAAGAGGCTCAAGATGCCATAGGAATCTTTTGTGACATCTCCAAGGCATTTGATTGCGTAAATGACGAAATCTAGCTCCTAAAAGTAGAAAATTACGGTCTAGAATTCTAGATAAACTTGCACTCAGTTTAGTGAAGTCTTACTCAAATGATCCTTTCCTCTTTTTAATATAGATGCATTAATGATCTACTCCATCTTTTAAAAAATCTATCACAAATGGTGTTACGATACGTCCTTATTTTTTTAATATATATATTGTCAGGAGGATCTCCTTGGCTCCAGGTCTCTGGCAGGCAAGGTAGCCCTTAGGAAGCGTCTGGCGAAAAGTAAAAGAGAATTTGAAATAGGAATATAAAAATATGTTTTGTTTTTATATGGCACTCCGGTACCAACGTTCATTGAAGGCAGATGCCAAATATATTATGAAGTTTAAACCTTAAACATAGTTTCATTTTATAATAATATCAATAAGTAACACTAGCTTGAGTCCGCTGGTGTTACAATATATTTATACGATGACGTAAATAACGCGCTGCAGCAGGTTCAAAATTGGTTCATCATACCAGCCTACTACCTTACAGTGTAGCTGTTGCAATGCACAGAAGCACAGAAAATGGGCAGCAGCATTCTCTGGTGAGTCACTTAGTCGCCTCTTACGACACCCACGGGAAGTGATGGGATGGTGCAATTCTTTTATGTAAATTGGTTCACTGCTAATAATTAAGTATTAAATGGGAAAAAAACGAAGTGCATCAGTTTTGCATTACCGAATGTCAAAAGTAATAATTGCGACATAGTATTGAATAAAGATAAATTTGAATTCGTCGAAGACACGGTTTTCCTAGGGATCACGCTTGACTCAAGGCTACAATGGGGTCCTCATTTAACATCATTCTGTAAGTTCAGCAACATGTGCTGTCAGAAAAATCAGAAAAAGCCGTCAATTTACTGACCGGGAGGCTGGTCTATTTTAGTTACTTTCATAGAATCATGTCTTAAGGTATCTTATTATGGGGACGAGCTGCAGACATCGAGTCTATATTTATTCTGCAAAAAAAGAGCCATCAGAGCCATATACCACCTTGGTCGGCGCGATTCCCTATGCCTTAGGGCTCAAGGGAACTTGTTTATGGATATTAGCATCATGACGAAAGCATTATGTATGTTCGAAAAATCTTCATACTTTTAGTAAGATTAGTGATAGGCATAATTGTAATACTAGAAATATGATCAACTCCGATTCAGATTGGCTAAAGTACACACTTCTTTTATGGGATATTGTCTTAAATATTATAATAAAATACCACTTGAAATTCTCGAACTGAATGAGAGAAAATCAAAAAATCCATAAAACGCACACTATGTAGACTAAGCATATTATAAGCTTCAGCCGATTGGTTCCAATGGTTTCAAAGTTTTATATGTATAAGGAAGAAGCATTTTTTATTTCAAATTCTGTAAATGTGAGGACCATGGAGCCTATTATGTTAATAGATAGTTTCTTTTTTTGACGTGAAATAACAGGGGCAGTTGAGTGTATCATGCTCACTCCAATGTCTTATTGGTGTGTGCGTCAATGTGGAGCTGAATGGTGCTGATGCTCGCGTAACGTTCGTAATCAGGCGCCATCAGTGGAGGCTGGTCATCTCTTAGCTGCCACTGGCTTATTTGCTTATTTTAATATTTGATACAAAAAAATGATTTTTTCTTTCTTTACATTGTTCTCACATATAGAAGCAACAATTTTAATGTAACCAAGATTTTACACACGTTCTTCTCCATAGAGATCTACGCTTTGGAACGTGCCAATAGCTTCTTGGTTTGACTGACTTTGACGATTCAAAAGTACCTACCCGCAAATGATTTATTTGGAATAAATGCTTTGACTTTAAGTTGACTTTGACATCATTATGAACAACTTTTATTATGGGATAATCCCTGAAATCACTGAACTGAATGAAAAAATCTGCTGTTCAGTGCCTACCTTTTGTCATGTTGTGTAAATGTGCACACAATAATGTATCAGTTGTTTTTTTCCCGATTTCAGGGTTGGTGCAATAGTTAGTTAAAATTGTTCATAATGATGAGTGCAATGACTCCTTTTCAGGTTTAGCGTTTTATCTGTTACACTTTGTATAGCGAGACTTATCCATGCCTCCAAAAACACGGTAAGTTATTGGTCTCGGAAGTCATTCAAAGGGTCCCACCTGCACGCAAAATACGCGCTTAGTCGTGGAGTTGCGGAAACCAGCCCGAGTAACATACATACATACATACAAGGGATACCTACCTTGTTACCCCTCTTACAGTACTCCCGACCCCTCCGCGTCTGTTTTTTGTCACTGTCGGGTGTCACCCCTTAACGTTTGACGCTGATTCTCTTTCCTTACCTTTCTTTTAGCATACACAATTGTAGTAAGTGTGAAGGCGGCGGCGGCAAAGTATGTCCCAGGTTCTGCGATCACGCGCACCGTGCGCTCTGGAAAATGTTTCGCTAGAGACGAATTTATTACTTCTGCCACCTGGTGGGAACAACAAATCATTCGATTAATTTCTCTAATAAGGAATAGAGGGCACATCTACACACCACAACCTAAGGCCAGGTGTTTAAAATAAGTGACTAGTAAAAAAATAGGTTTCACTTGTTGGTAAGTTTCAAATTATTATAGAATTAAGGCTAGTCGCAAACGAGTCGATAATCCACCCAAAGCTAAGGCTCTAGGTACCTCTATTTCGAACATACTCGTAGTTTAGTTGTGTTATACGTGTATTAACAAACGAGCTGTTGCCCACGACTTCGTTCGCGTGTATGTAAGAAACTAAAAAGCTGTCACTAAAATAAGATAAACTAACCGTCAATATCCTGCATTACCCTGACCCCTCTTTTTTTTTTTTGTTGGATGGGAAGTCATCAAATGACTTCTTCCGCTCTGGGTGAAGCGGAACGGCGTGTCAGGCTCTTATTGACTAAAACCCATCCGTTTTCCTTCGAAAGCCCTTTGCGTTCCAGGGCCGCGGTGACTCTTTCGAACAAATTCCGCAACCCTGGTGCCGCCTTAGCCTTACGACAGCGATTCCTGGTCAATATCCTACATTAGCTGACCTCTCTTAGAATTAGGAATTTGGAAGAGTATTATGCTAGACACTGACAGTCAGTGTCTTCCGTCATCACCTCTTCCGTTTAAAATGCCGAAATTGGAAATGAGAAACTTTTTGATGATAACGCTTCTGTATAGGTACACGATGTTAGCGGCGGAATCACCTGGAGCCTACTCAAAAAGTGATAGAGCTACCTACATAAAGTTGGCCATTGGATAATCAACCAGAAGAGAAGTATACCCCCACAACGGATAATGTCTGGCCATGATGTATCATAGGCTCACTGGGAGTTGATCACGTTTGAAACTAAACACATACGGGTCAAACACAGAACCTCCTGTTTTGATGTCGGTTAATTATTGAGAATGACACGGATCTTGGGAATTAAATAGAACATCATAAGGGCAACCTGTTAGTATTTCGGCTTGGATGGCATTTTGTTGGAAATTTGTGACTTTCAGCCGCATGCCAATGCAAAGTTTTAGGGGCTTGAATATCTGAGTAGAAATCATAAGACTTTACCGGATAACGATTTCCTTTTCTCCCATGGCCATGTTCATGAAAATATATTCCCTACTTCCCCAAAAATATTTGTCAATATTTTGGGTAGTGATGGTTGCCGCTTGGTCGTTGCGAGGGGTCAAAATAGTTCAATGGATAAATTAATTAACTTTGTGAAGTAACGGGACAACCACCATCTGCTTGATTGTGTACCGTCACAATTTAATAACAGTAAATTCCACTATTTCTGCTTGTTTTAGGGCCTCTTAAATATGCTCGCATATCTGAACTTTAATGTGTTGATGTTATGTATATTACGCCAAAAAATAAAGCAGGCACCTATTTCATCGGCTCTCGTTGCTCGGAGTATTATGGAGGGTGTATGTTCGAAATCATTACAGAACAGCACCGTAACGCCTGACGCCAGTCGGTAATTTTGCCTGATGACCTGCAAAGTCTTGTCTGCTGCTTCCATAGCTTTGTGCACCCGTTCCAAATGATTAAAAAAAACATTTTGATTATTGAGAGGGAACTAATTAGTCTCATCTTAGTTTGGTATTATTTCAAATATTTTTTTTTAATAAATTTCATTACTCCAACAAAAATATAGCAGTTAAGATTAAGGGACAAACTTCACTTTGTTATTGATAAAATGTTTCCCATACATCAATGTACGTCACGGTCAATTCTTCAACTGAAAATATAAGTTTGTAATCGTTAAAAATGATTTTTTGTATAATAAAACAACAAATTCCCAATTTTCAGACTTTTTTCTGTACATGTAATGTAAGATTTATCTTCTTGCCAAATTTCATGACTTTCCTATCTGTTTTGATTCCCTCGCGAGCGTCAAAACATGCGCCATAAACGGCTTTATCATTGATAGATTACGATGATTTAGAAGTTTGATTTTTTCACTGTTCCGAGGGGTAGTAGACTTAGTATTTGATATTAATTTCAGCTTGACCTCCAAGACTCGGAAGGAAAAGAAAAAGAAAAAGGAGAAAAAGGGTCTTGACAGACGGACAGACAGACAACAAAGTTATCCTATAAGGGTTCCGTTTTTGCCGTCTGAGGTACGGAACCCTAAAAAACAAACCATCGAACGATTTGTGCTACTACTGAAATTACTATGTTTAGGAACTACTCAGGCAACGCTAATCGAAAGAGGTCAACTGTCGAATCCGACTGGGCTGGGCGGCGTTCGGGAAGTTGCGTGGTATCTTCTCGTCTCACATACCACAGTGTCTCAAGACGAAAGTCTACAACCAGTACTCACAATTTGCCTCATCAGAAGGCTTAAAGTCACCCAAAGAGCAATGGAAAGGGCAATGCTCGGAGTTTCCTCGCGTGATCGAATCAGAAATGACGATATCCGTAAGAGAACCAAGGTTACCGACATTGCCCGAAGGATCACCAAACTGAAGTGGCAGTGGGCAGGGCACATTGCGCGCAGAACAGATGGTCGATGTGGCCGAATAGTTCTAGAGTGGCGACCGCGTACCGGAAGAAGCAGCGTAGGAAGGCCTACCACAAGGTGGACCGATGACCTGGTGAGAGTCGCGGGTGGACGATGGATGCGAGACGCACAGGACCAGTTGTTGTGGCGACACTTGGGGAGGCCTATGTCCAGCAGTGGACGTCTTTCGGCTGATATGATGATAATGATGAATGCAAAATCGAAACGATTTTATGGCACCGAAGACTTAGAACATAGAGAGATACCCGATCACTGAATTTTCGAACTCTTTTTGTCCTAGAAGTCGCGGCGCCCCCATATCATGGTTCCACCTTCTGCCTGCGGTTGATGCCGTGGCCCCCGGGTGCGGCATAAAGATGGACCTCTCTTTGTGTAACTTTACCTTATATATATATTCTGACGAAGATTATCAGTGGCCAACATGAGCGAATGTCATATTTGCGCAGAAAATCTTAACAACGTGAATCAAAACATGAGATCAAACGCACAACCCGAAAATAAAGTTAAACTGCCAAAGTATTAGTTAGGGCAAAATAGCTCACATTATAAAACACATAACAGAATGAACTGAAAAAAAATATTTTCAGGCATCACACCTGAAAATATTTATTTTGGTGATTTCGATGTGTGACCCACAGTAAAAAAAAATATAACGATGAGTGCAATGCCTGCTTTTTTAGGTTGGTATTGCGTTCATTCTGTTACACGTAGTATATAGACGCGTCACGCACCCACATCACAGCAGCTCAAAAGAATAGTGTAAGCACTGGGAACTAATCGGTAGCAAGACAGCTAGTTACATCATCCTAGCACGTGGTATAGGGTCGCAGTAGTTACCTTCTTTTATATTGCCATTTTGGCGGGCAACTTATCTTCAGTTTAGATTTTATTGAGTAACTCACAATTTATGTTCGTAAATTTTCTGTTTAGTTTCAAACCTTTTCAATTCCCAGTGAGCCTATGATACGTCATGACCAGTCTATGGCCAGACCTTATCCGTTGCGGGGGTATACTTCTCTTCTGGTTGCTGATCCCATGGCCAAATTTATGTAGCTCTATCGCGTGTTCATAACCTCAGCAACTTTTGTTGTTTGTGTACGGGTGATACCGCTGGTAACATCATATAAAGAAAAGCGTTATCATTTAAACGTTTCTCATCACCAAAAATTACCAGGAATGATCGGCATTTCAAACGGAAGACGTGATAAAGTCAGTGTTTTGCATAACACTTCCGAATTACCAATTCTAAGAGGTGTCTGGTAATGTAGGATATTGATAGTTCGTATATCTTATCTAAGCATTTTTTTTGCGAACTAAGTCGCGGGCAACAGCTAGTAGCATTTTTTTCTAAGGCATTTACATATTATTCACTTTTCATGTACTTAAGAGGTATTTTCACAAATAACTAAACATCATGTTTTTATTAATAGACGGCGCTGTGTGTACCTGCTTCACAGGATCGAATACTCTGTCATTTTTTATGCAAAACTAGCTGTGCCCGCGACTTCGTCCGCGTGGAATAGTGCCTTTGGGTAGCATTTTTGTTTATTTAGGCCAATTATTTTACAAATAAGACACATACGTATAAATAAACTTTGAATGTTTATTAATATCGAATCAACAGCCTAAAAAATAATTCTCAAGCTTCTAGCTCTAAAAATGACGATACTTCCATACAACTTTTCATCCCCTCCTTTCAACCCCTTACAACCCTTTTTTCGCATTAAAAAGTAGTCTATGTTCTTTCTCAGGCTTTGTGTAACAAATTTCATTTAAATCGGTTCAGTAGTTTTGGCGTGATAGCGCGACAGACAGACAGACAGAGTTACTTTCGAATTTATAATATTAGTAAGGAAGTAAGGATAGTCAATTTACAGAAACGGTTTCTTACTTAAACATGTGGGTTTAGATAGATGTATGTTAAAAATAACAATGTTGCAAAAAGTATTGAAAAAACGATTATTATCGAAAAATATGTATAGCAGGAATGCAAAAAGTACATGTCCACGGTGAAGTGCCAATACCTCCTAATTGACATTTTTTGAGAGATTTATTTTTTACAGCTTTTAATTTACTGGCGCTTTTCCCATGTATTATGTTTAATCTCCGAAGTGTATTTTTAGTTGAAACTGCATTAAATCGTTATTAACTAATTTAATATACTTACTAATTAATTTTCAACTTCTCAAGATATTATTTTTTTTCTTCCAGTTTGCGTAAATTATTGATTTCAGCAGTTAGGAGTTATCGGCACTTCACCGTCGATGTATAACTTAATAATAATTAAAAAAAAAAGATGGGAGAGATGAGGTTCGAACCAACAGCGTATGTATTGAAAGGCAGTCACTGTACCTGTTCATGAATTCCGTTGCAGAACGACAAAAAATCCAAAAAAACTTTTTTTGTGTTGTAGTTCCTTTTTATCGCCCTTAATCCATTTTTGTTAAATTTGTTTAATGTTCAGACACAACGGCTCCTACTGTTTTATTATCTGTATGTAAGTCTCACCTCGCAGATAGAAGAGTACGATCCTCCTGGGCAGCCTCCGCCGACGTACAGTAGACGCATGTTCTTGTGTCCCACGTTTTGCTACGTGGAACATTGGGAATATTAACAAATAATACTCACCTCGCAGATAGAGGAGTGCGATCCTCCCGGGAAGCCTCCGCCGACGTCCAGCAGACGCATGTTTTTGTGTCCCACGTTGTGTCCCACGTGGAACAGAGCTCGCGACAGCGTGATGGCGCGCGCGTACACTAATGTCTCCGTAGTGCCGCTACCCACATGGAATGATACGCCAGTCATCTGGGGATGTTAAATCAAGGGGGTTTGGAATTTTATTGTTCCTGCCTATTTAAAGGACATTACAGATTTATGTACGTGCCTCTTATGAACTAAATTTTGGCAGATAGGCTGAGATATAATTTGTGCCCAAATAGGTCTGCTTCTTAGGTCTAGTAGTCACGAGCGCGACTGTAGACCGTGGCCTCGATTCCGCCATCACGGCCTTATTTAATAAAACTTACAATAAGACAATTTTGACAAAAACCACGAAATTGTCTGGGCGAAATGAAACCATTGATCGCAGTAGCATGTTGCAAGTAGCAGTACTGGGCTAACCCAGTACTGCTACTTTTACTGGTTTTTGTCACTAACCGCTAACGGTTAGTGATAAAAAACTCGCACCCTCTGCATTCTCCCCACAGGCGTGATGTTACGTTACTCACGTCTAAACCGACATATGACATACCAGATCACTGTTTAAATGCAGCACTATACAGTGTGTCCGGGCATGGACTAGCGATATTCTAAATACTTAAATATAAACTATTTTAAAGTATAATTACACTCTAGGCTTGGGTCCAATACACTTCCCCGCTATGTGGCAACCATTTTGTTTTTTTTGTTGAAATATGCTCTATGCGAGTACAAAAAAAATCATAAATCTCGAAGTTTTAGTCATACTGAGATAAAAATAGGCTTATTCGAAAGGTAATAATATTGTCGACCATCTGCAATACAAAGCAATGTGTTCACAATTCCATAACTTTTGAAAAAAAAATGTGAAAGTCGATAAAAAAAACAAAAATTATGCAATTCAACCAATAACTGTTAATTACTACAAAAACATACCCGACAACTTTTTTATTTTTTTTACTAGATCGACAGATTTTGAGCTAAGCTACAATACAACATAAAATTCACAACTGTATGTCTAATACTTTAAGAGTTATTGTTGTTTGAACATAGCGTATATTCTATTCTAATAATATTAAGTAGCACTAGCGTGAGTCCGCTACAATATATCCGTTACAATATAGTCTTAAGATCCCAAGTAAGATCGACCTTCACTCACCTGTTTACCGGATGAAAATTATAGGGTTACCGTAAAAAATATAGTCATCATCATATGGTAGCTAAAAATGACTCACTGTGCGTGCGGCATGTATTGTTTGATCTTCATCAATTCATCCTCGGAGTCGAACGTCATGACGTCGACGCCGACGACCGACGCGTAGCGGATGTGCGATGCCATCTTAGCGGGGTTCGCGAAGATTATGCGCCTGTAACAAGTATCATCCATTTCTACTTTTCTGGAGTGGTACCGCGTACCGCAGCACTGGAAGCAATAGTAACGCACTAGACGTGACGATCTTCTTCTCGAAACACATGCACGCGCCGCCGTTCGCTCTTTTCACTTTGTCCGCAGAGCGGCGGCGCGCCGACAAAGTGTAAAGCGATTCATAAAAGTTTTTAAGCAAAATAAGCTCTCATGCGTACGGCATTAACTTGCTTGTAAGCACGTGGTGAATGAGACCCCGCGCATAGCGCGCGGCATCCTTTTATGTTAACTTATTCAGTACCTATTTTATTTAATTAATTCAGGAGTACCTATCAGCTGGTTGATACGCGAAGGGCAACGACCGCGACCGCTTTGCGCGAAACTATCGCGATGTATTACTATTTGTTCGAAGTCGCTTTCGGGTTTTGTTTAAATCACAATTATTATTCTGCCATTTCTTGATATTAAATTTATTATTTTTCATAAATCGATTGTATTACCAAGACAAACTCATTTCGCTGCGGGTAAACAACCAATAAAATTTTCACGCTGTATAGTGTAAAAAAAGCAGATAAAACTTCTTTATCTACAGATTACAGAATCTATAGGTAAAGCACTATTATTATATGCATATTTTTCAAAACTTTAGGCTTATTAGTTTTGGAGATAATGGGGTAATGGTAACTTTCGTTAAATTTCTTGAATAACTTCATAACTTCAAGACTATCAAATTTTGATGCGTAAAAAAGAATTCCAAATGATCAGTTGGCAATTTATCGAGAGTTTACAATCTCTCAAGTTTTTTTTATAATCTTATGGAGTTTGCCATCACACACTTATATACTAATCGGTACAACAAAGCAATACCAGCAGAGGTAAAATTAAGTTTGCTAGTAAGGGACTGTTGATTTATATAATTAACATATTAAAAAAAACAGAAAGTACACCAGGGTGTCCGGTAATAAATGGATAACCTTGAAGTGGCTTATAGTATAACTTATGGCCATTTAGAAAAAAATACGAAAAAAAATCTATCATAAGTAGTACCTACCTAAGATGAGTATTTAAAGAATAACAATATTTTTTTGCCTTATTTTACTTTATTGAACACTACGACTAGATATGAATGAAATTCATCGGTTTTTTGTTGTTTTAATATAATACAGTAACTGATAGATAGATAGTAAATAGTAAGACTAGTTATTGTACTTTTTTTTAAGAAATATGTAAGTTCATTTATTTTGGAAAATTAGCATAATTTATTTTTTGAATACATTAGTGACCAATAATTATAAAATAATGTCAGTTACAAGTAGATTTGATACTGGTAAAATGCATAATTGTATCTGCCTTAAATAGTGAATTATTGCTATTAATGTAGAAAAGGAGAAAAAAATACTATGGAAACCAATACCAAAAAATGTAATATGGAAACTGCTTTAATTCAGTTGTACCTAACAATTGGGGGTTAATTATAGTTCAAGTTTTAACATACAAACCCCCAGGGGTTAAATCCAGAGGAGACAATCAATTTAACTAACCTCTGTAGAGAGTGGAGTCGGCGAAAGCTGGCAAAACTCCCAAGCGAGGTGCCCCTGGCACTTCGCTCGCCC
>NDFZ01004126.1:8695-50803 GCA_002192655.3 Mamestra configurata
GCGGGCTCGCAGTTCTGCGCGAAGTCGGCGTAGTTGGCGTTGAGCTTGTCGCGGATGGCCTCCATGCGCGACATCTCCAGCTCCAGCGTCTGCTGGCCCAGGCCGCCCAGCCCGTCCAGCCACGCGCCCAGCGCCGCCAGGTCGTTCTGCAGCTCGCGCGCCGTCAGCAGCGCGCGCTCCAGGCGCGACTTGGAGTCCGTGATCTGCGCGCCCAGCTTGTTGTACAGCTCCTTCAGCATGTCGATCTTCTTGGAGAAGTCGTGCGGCGCCGGCACGGCCGCCTCCTCCACCATCTTGCGGCCCGTCTTGATGATTGACTCCACCTCCGACTTGATCTCACTCAGCGTTCGGTAGAATCTCTGTCAACACATAAGTCACATTAGGAAACTATGAGCACCATTCTTGGTTGTGAAATAAGTACGCGTACTTACGAGCCATTTGTACCAAGCAAGGCTTAAAATGACAAATAAATAAAGAGCGTCCCAATTCATTTCGCCTGATTACAATTACGAATGGTGAGTAGTCGGAAGTAAAGTCTGCGTGCGGAGTGCGCCGCGCGGCGAGTGTGACCGCGGCGACCGCGCGCACGATGTGCGAACACACTGCGCGTAAACACCACACCGCGCTTTACTTTCATCGATGTACACAAAATCGTAATCGTAATTGAATCGCAGACATAGTTTAATAACTGAAAAAACTCATAAAAATACTTTTTTTTCTCTCTACGAAACTAACTTGGTACTATATCGTCATTTAGCTTCGATTTACAAGTATGAAATCCTTAAATGAATGAATGAATTAATCGCTTTGTAAGGGGTTGACAGATCATTGCCCATTTTAGAAACACAAGTATTCATGAATACGACTACACGTCAAACAAACAACAAGAAGTAAAGCAAGTCACAAACTTCAAGTATCTGGGCCATTGGGTTTCCGAAGACCTTAAAGACCTGGATATAGATGCGGTGGCTGTGCGTTGCAACGTGTTGGCTCGTACATTTGCGAAATGCTCGACTGATGTAAAGGCTGCGCTGTTTAGAGCGTATCGTCAGTCGTTTTATACATGCAGTCTGTGGGTCAACTATACGCAGAAGGCATACAGCGCTCTGCGAGTCCAGTATAATAATGCATGCAGCGCGGCAACCCCAACAGGGTTGCCGCGCTGCTGTAGTTCATCCGGCATGTTCGCGGAGGCGGAGATTGGTGGTTTTCATGCCATCATGCGCAAGCGTTGCGACTCCGCCATGCGTCGGGTACGCGCCAGCCCCAACAGCATCCTGTGAGCTATAGCGGACAGATGGGACAGTCCCATACTGAGGCATTGGATAAGCCTGCTTGTGAGTTTAGTGTAGGTATATAATTTTATTTTTTTCCGGTAGTTATAAGTACAAGACTAGTTTCTAAGTCTTTGTATACTAACCAATTAATGGACTTTGTCTGAATTTAAAGATTTTTTTTTTAGATGCCCGCTCCACTCGTAGAGTCGCTCGCACATCGCTGCAATCGCAAATGGAATCACAGAATCCTTTCAATGTCAGTGATGAGACGCACGCGAGCGCGCGGCCCTACCTCGGCATACTCGGGGGCGCTCGCGGTGCCGTGANGGTAGGTTTCTAAGTCTTTGTATACTAACCAATTAATGGACTTTGTCTGAATTTAAAGATTTTTTTTTAGATGCCCGCTCCACTCGTAGAGTCGCTCGCACATCGCTGCAATCACAAATGGAATCACAGAATCCTTTCAATGTCAGTGATGAGACGCACGCGAGCGCGCGGCCCTACCTCGGCATACTAGCGGGCGCTCGCGGTGCCGTGAGCCGATGTCCGAGCCTCTGTTCTGTGCTCTATTTATTGTGCCGTCTTAACAAAGCGCTGTTGCCATCTAATTCGACTGCACCTTTACTAAATGCTTCGTACTTTTATATTCGTCTATCGTACTTAAAAAAAAACCGACTAAGTACGAGTCGGACTTGCGCGCAAAAGGTTCCGATCGAATATATTTGATAAATATGTAACTTTGAACAATAGACTTCTTGTTCATAGATCCGCATTGACGGAGATATGGAGGAGTAGACAAATAATGTTGTAGTTTCAGTATGGGGAGAGTATGGGAAGTGAACTGACAGACACACCCACAAGTGTTCCTTATAGGGTGCCGATTTCCTATGATATGAACGTTGACGGGACAGACGGCCAGATGTCTAAAACAGAACTAACATTATTTGGTTAGTAGTCATTTGCAGTATGCTTTAGAATTGGTGTAAAATACTATTTTCCTTTATACTATCAAAAAAATATTTTATTTGTATTAAGAAATCATAATATAAATGATGCGCTGCAAAAAATAATAGATGTACAAATAGTTGTAATTACTAACACGGATCGTATGTGCGGTCACGGCAGTCGCGCAACGCTATTGTTGACAAACAGCGCGCCGCACAATAGACGAGCCTATCCGCCGCATTATCTTGTTAGCGCGTAATCCGCTCGCTTCCGGTCGCCACGGCACACGAAATCAGCCGAAGGGTCACTCCAAACACAACACCATAGACACCTCCGAGCCTGTCAGAGCGTTGTGCTCGCAATACGTCAGCTAACAGTGAACCTTCTGCGCGCAATTTACTGTTCAACGTCCTCGCCGGACTTGTGGGTAGCTTATATGGTTGCGAATCTATGGGTCCAGGTACGAATCCAATACTGCGGAGAGCACGCACTTGTGTCGGATTGCCGCTCAGCGAGGGAAAGAAAGTTCTCTTAATTTTGCACACACACTTAAATTGTAGTATATTATCTCCTATGTGTTATTGGAAGAGGTATTATTAGGGTTTGTGACAAAAGAGTGGTGAGTAGTGACAGGACACAGGACGCACGACCGACCGCTAGCGGCGCGCACCAAACATGCAAGTCTTGCAGCGACTGTCACTATACGGTGATATGTCACCCGATACGGTGTCCCAACACAGATACAGCGGCGTGATTCTGTTACTTGTGCTTCGACTGATTAACTTCGAAGGGACGGTTGCGCCATTTTATGTTCACGTGTGGGCAGTTATTTTCATCTTGGGTTCCTTATTTCTGTCTGACTTGTGCACTTGTTGTACACTAGTGTCTGACTGTCCGTCTGTTCGTGCGTCACATTTTTTCCGAATCCACTGGACCGATTCTCTTGAAATTTGGTACACATACGAAATTCTGTGCCCAATCATGGATGCCCTATGTAAATAAATTAATTTTGAGTATTGAGGTGACTTTTGAGGAAAAATCAGAAAAATACATTATTTAAAACACACAAAATACATAAAGACTGATGCTTGTTGTGACGGCTTAAAATATTACAGTTTTTGATGTTATTTAAGTATTATAATTAGATGAAAAAAATAAAATACATAAATAATGTGGTTCTTTACCTATAAGATAACAGGAAAAACTAAAAGTTTTAAACTAACAAGTTACAAAAATGAGATTGGTTCGGAACCCTATGGGCGCGAGTCCGACTCGCTCTTGGCCGGTTGTTGTTTCTTATAGGACTTTGTTCATATTCGTGTTGAGTTTTAAAGATAAGGAAAGTTTCGAAATTCCCCTTATTTATCTCTTTTTATATGACCAAATTTTTAGTATACACTAAAACTGAAAATAGCTTGTTTTCGGAATTAGTAATTGAACCATGCATGAATCTGCCCATTCTCAGTGAGTACCTTAGTCGCCTCTTACGACAGCCACGGGAAGTGATGGGATAGTGCTATTCTTTTACGTCCGCCACCATACATACAGAACATACAACATTTTATATGACGTCCCAAACATATTTAAGGTCCTACCTCCACTTAATAGCCGTAAGCCTTTTTGGGTGATTTTACGTCTACTTTAATTGAATTAGATGATAATTGTGCTTTATGTTTCAATTGATATCTTCTCTCTGTTTCGTTTACTACACATTAACATATTATTATGTATATCTATTTACTAGCTGTTCCCGGCGACTTCGTACGCGCATGTACCGTTTTTCCCGTTCCCGTAGGAATCTCCCGTTCCCATATAGCCTATAGCATTCCTCATGGATGTGGCTATTATATGCAAAAAGAAATTTCCAAATCTGACCAGTAGTTCCATAAATTAATGCGTTTAAACAAACAAACTCTTCAGCTTTATTATATTAGTATAGATTTGTATATTTATCACCTTACATAGCACATTACATCCGTACACTTCAACGTAAGGTTCAGTTGATAATCAGCGTCAGGCAAGTACTAGTTGTCTGGCATTTTGCTGAAGTGGACCCATTTGGTGCAGTCGCGGGACACTCGATGTTATTGCTCAACATTAAGTTTTTATATTTGTACCTACATTGTGTGTACCTACCCACCCGCGTGCCAAATAAACTAGTTTTGTTTCTTTTCATTTCTTTAAGTGTGGGTAGTTAACAAACTATGCAAAACAGAATTGTGTTGTTTTTTATTATTAATGTAAGTGATTGTTACTATAAATTATTGCCTAATAAATCAAAACATGATTTATTGAGTACTTGGCGTACACAAAAAAAAACCACCGAGGAGTTACGAGAATAAATAAGCTGAATGATCGAACCTCCTTGGAACGGCGTGTGCTCAATAATTGTGTGTTTGTCTCACTTTAATACTATAGAAGAAATGAGACAAAAGATGTAGTTCTAATTTTCTCCACGCGCACGTAGCGCCATTCGCAAATTCGCGCCATTTATTTATTTTTAGAGCAAGGAGGACTTACAGGTAATAAAAATAAACAAGTTAAAAGTTTTCATATTAGAAACGTCAAAGATTGTTTCGACTTTCCGACTTGTATCTAAAAACAAAAAGTTTGTTTCATTACTTATTGTAGGTAGTTTTCTCGTAAATGTATTTAAAACCGTTGCATGACACGCGAAATTGGTTTTTACATACTCGTGACTATGGTGAGATACTCGTGAATATGGTATATAACTATATTGGAAATAAAAAAAACCGTAAAGGATACACACGGCTCTGTACAACGAGAAGTGCGGTAAAATAGGTACTTAGATTAGAGTACCTATTTTACCGCACGTTCCATTGTTTGGTGCGTAATTTTTAACTTTCGAACAATGTATACAGGCAAAAAATGCATTTTTTGAGGAAATGTGTTTGAAATAGTTATTTATGATACTGTAGTGACCTACACAATCCAGGGCTGCCAGCAAATAAATCGCGGCTATACGGTTAAGTATCTGCAATTATACGAAATTTGATCGCATTATACATAACCATTCTAGAAATCGATTTTTGTTCATAATTTCATAAAATTAATAAACTGACTTTACTATAACGCTGTTTCGTTTTCTTGATTACACTTTTAAAATCTGACAGAATAAGTACTATTAGGGTTCCGTACCTCAAAAGGTAAAAAGGAACTCTTGTCCGTCTGACTCTTCGTGTGTCACCACCGATTTTCTCAGGAACGGGTGGACCTAGCAACTTGAAATTTATACCAGATACTAAGGTCTATAGTCCCTATTAGGTGTATAAAAATCAAGTCAACACGATAAAAAGATATGGGCAAATTTAGATTTTCGCGAAAACTTGTATCCCAAAAGCGCCCATTGGTCGCATAGCTCCTCAGTACCACCACTATATACATGATACCGTACGGTAATATAAAATCGATGTTTTTTTTTTTTGAAAATAAATAAGTCCAATTGATTCGTATACGTATTCGCCTTTATAATCAACCAGTCACGAGTTTGTAAAAACTAATTTCCGCACGTGTGCCATAACGTTTTTCAACACATTTGCGAGAAAACAGTGCAATAGGTATAGTAGGCGCCAGATAAATGTGGAATAAAGTATATTGACCTTTCCCTAATAACTGTTCATAGGTACCTGAACAATTAAATATGAATCGTTTTTCATTATTAGACAATGTTAAGGATCACGAGAGATGATGATTCGGGACAGCTTTGTGTCATTAATTCCGTTTTTCAAATTAAAAATGTCAATAATTGTAGGTGAGTCAATGACCGTTATTCCACGATTATCTGGCGCCTACTATAATGAAACAAACTTTTTGTTCCTAGATCAGTCGGAAAGTCGCAACAATCTTTGACGTTCCATTTGAAAATAGAGCGAATTTAAAAGTGGAGCCACGTGCGCGTCGTGAAAATTTGAACTACATCTATCGTCTCATTTTCTCTAAAATATTAAAGTCAGACAAACGTATTGACCAAAAGCGCTTCCAAGGAGGTTCGATCATTCAGCTTATTTATTCTAGTATTGTGAAACTCCTTGGTAGAAGTCTTATTTTTTTTTATGGGAATAAAAGAATAGATCCGTGAAGGAGGATACGCACGGCGCTATACAACGAAAAGAGCGGTAAAATAGGTACTTAAATGAAAGTACCTATGTTACCGCACGTTCCATTGTATGGTGCGTAAATTTTAACTTTCGAGCAATTTCGAGCTTTGTATACAGGCTTCGTAAACGCATTTTTGAGCAAATGTGTTGATAAAAATATTTCACAACACACAATTTCCTCGCTTATTTTGCCCACTCCTTCCAAACGGCATAGTTTAAAAATATTTTAGTTTTAAAAAGAAAAATTGTTGGCGCGTTGGTGCGGCGCGGGTACAACAGTGCACTCACCAGACAAGTCCGGAGCTGCGCGCGCACGCTGTCGGGCTCGTGACCTGCAAGCGGTAGCGCGCGCGTGCACTCGCGCTGCACGCCCTGCAGCGCGCTCACAGCCGCCGCCAGGCGCGCGCTGATCTCTGTGTCGTGCGGCGCGGGTACAACAGTGCACTCACCAGACAAGTCCGGAGCTGCGCGCGCACGCTGTCGGGCTCGTGACCTGCAAGCGGTAGCGCGCGCGTGCACTCGCGCTGCACGCCCTGCAGCGCGCTCACAGCCGCCGCCAGGCGCGCGCTGATCTCTGTGTCGTGCGGCGCGGGTACAACAGTGCACTCACCAGACAAGTCCGGAGCTGCGCGCGCACGCTGTCGGGCTCGTGACCTGCAAGCGGTAGCGCGCGCGTGCACTCGCGCTGCACGCCCTGCAGCGCGCTCACAGCCGCCGCCAGGCGCGCGCTGATCTCTGTGTCGTGCGGCGCGGGTACAACAGTGCACTCACCAGACAAGTCCGGAGCTGCGCGCGCACGCTGTCGGGCTCGTGACCTGCAAGCGGTAGCGCGCGCGTGCACTCGCGCTGCACGCCCTGCAGCGCGCTCACAGCCGCCGCCAGGCGCGCGCTGATCTCTGTGTCGTGCGGCGCGGGTACAACAGTGCACTCACCAGACAAGTCCGGAGCTGCGCGCGCACGCTGTCGGGCTCGTGACCTGCAAGCGGTAGCGCGCGCGTGCACTCGCGCTGCACGCCCTGCAGCGCGCTCACAGCCGCCGCCAGGCGCGCGCTGATCTCTGTGTCGTGCGGCGCGGGTACAACAGTGCACTCACCAGACAAGTCCGGAGCTGCGCGCGCACGCTGTCGGGCTCGTGACCTGCAAGCGGTAGCGCGCGCGTGCACTCGCGCTGCACGCCCTGCAGCGCGCTCACAGCCGCCGCCAGGCGCGCGCTGATCTCTGTGTCGTGCGGCGCGGGTACAACAGTGCACTCACCAGACAAGTCCGGAGCTGCGCGCGCACGCTGTCGGGCTCGTGACCTGCAAGCGGTAGCGCGCGCGTGCACTCGCGCTGCACGCCCTGCAGCGCGCTCACAGCCGCCGCCAGGCGCGCGCTGATCTCTGTGTCGTGCGGCGCGGGTACAACAGTGCACTCACCAGACAAGTCCGGAGCTGCGCGCGCACGCTGTCGGGCTCGTGACCTGCAAGCGGTAGCGCGCGCGTGCACTCGCGCTGCACGCCCTGCAGCGCGCTCACAGCCGCCGCCAGGCGCGCGCTGATCTCTGTGTCGTGCGGCGCGGGTACAACAGTGCACTCACCAGACAAGTCCGGAGCTGCGCGCGCACGCTGTCGGGCTCGTGACCTGCAAGCGGTAGCGCGCGCGTGCACTCGCGCTGCACGCCCTGCAGCGCGCTCACAGCCGCCGCCAGGCGCGCGCTGATCTCTGTGTCGTGCGGCGCGGGTACAACAGTGCACTCACCAGACAAGTCCGGAGCTGCGCGCGCACGCTGTCGGGCTCGTGACCTGCAAGCGGTAGCGCGCGCGTGCACTCGCGCTGCACGCCCTGCAGCGCGCTCACAGCCGCCGCCAGGCGCGCGCTGATCTCTGTGTCGTGCGGCGCGGGTACAACAGTGCACTCACCAGACAAGTCCGGAGCTGCGCGCGCACGCTGTCGGGCTCGTGACCTGCAAGCGGTAGCGCGCGCGTGCACTCGCGCTGCACGCCCTGCAGCGCGCTCACAGCCGCCGCCAGGCGCGCGCTGATCTCTGTGTCGTGCGGCGCGGGTACAACAGTGCACTCACCAGACAAGTCCGGAGCTGCGCGCGCACGCTGTCGGGCTCGTGACCTGCAAGCGGTAGCGCGCGCGTGCACTCGCGCTGCACGCCCTGCAGCGCGCTCACAGCCGCCGCCAGGCGCGCGCTGATCTCTGTGTCGTGCGGCGCGGGTACAACAGTGCACTCACCAGACAAGTCCGGAGCTGCGCGCGCACGCTGTCGGGCTCGTGACCTGCAAGCGGTAGCGCGCGCGTGCACTCGCGCTGCACGCCCTGCAGCGCGCTCACAGCCGCCGCCAGGCGCGCGCTGATCTCTGTGTCGTGCGGCGCGGGTACAACAGTGCACTCACCAGACAAGTCCGGAGCTGCGCGCGCACGCTGTCGGGCTCGTGACCTGCAAGCGGTAGCGCGCGCGTGCACTCGCGCTGCACGCCCTGCAGCGCGCTCACAGCCGCCGCCAGGCGCGCGCTGATCTCTGTGTCGTGCGGCGCGGGTACAACAGTGCACTCACCAGACAAGTCCGGAGCTGCGCGCGCACGCTGTCGGGCTCGTGACCTGCAAGCGGTAGCGCGCGCGTGCACTCGCGCTGCACGCCCTGCAGCGCGCTCACAGCCGCCGCCAGGCGCGCGCTGATCTCTGTGTCGTGCGGCGCGGGTACAACAGTGCACTCACCAGACAAGTCCGGAGCTGCGCGCGCACGCTGTCGGGCTCGTGACCTGCAAGCGGTAGCGCGCGCGTGCACTCGCGCTGCACGCCCTGCAGCGCGCTCACAGCCGCCGCCAGGCGCGCGCTGATCTCTGTGTCGTGCGGCGCGGGTACAACAGTGCACTCACCAGACAAGTCCGGAGCTGCGCGCGCACGCTGTCGGGCTCGTGACCTGCAAGCGGTAGCGCGCGCGTGCACTCGCGCTGCACGCCCTGCAGCGCGCTCACAGCCGCCGCCAGGCGCGCGCTGATCTCTGTGTCGTGCGGCGCGGGTACAACAGTGCACTCACCAGACAAGTCCGGAGCTGCGCGCGCACGCTGTCGGGCTCGTGACCTGCAAGCGGTAGCGCGCGCGTGCACTCGCGCTGCACGCCCTGCAGCGCGCTCACAGCCGCCGCCAGGCGCGCGCTGATCTCTGTGTCGTGCGGCGCGGGTACAACAGTGCACTCACCAGACAAGTCCGGAGCTGCGCGCGCACGCTGTCGGGCTCGTGACCTGCAAGCGGTAGCGCGCGCGTGCACTCGCGCTGCACGCCCTGCAGCGCGCTCACAGCCGCCGCCAGGCGCGCGCTGATCTCTGTGTCGTGCGGCGCGGGTACAACAGTGCACTCACCAGACAAGTCCGGAGCTGCGCGCGCACGCTGTCGGGCTCGTGACCTGCAAGCGGTAGCGCGCGCGTGCACTCGCGCTGCACGCCCTGCAGCGCGCTCACAGCCGCCGCCAGGCGCGCGCTGATCTCTGTGTCGTGGGGCGCGGGGGGGGGTGCGGGGTCCGCGGGGCTGCTGGCCAGGCGCAGCCACTCCTCCGCCGTGTCGAACTTGCGCTGCGAGGGCAGAGGGATACGTTATCAGGGGAATAGGTTATAGGCGGCCTCAACACTTTGGATGTTTACCGCGCATCTGATGAAGGATTTCGGAGGTAGGCAACGGAACTCTTCAATAAATGATAGCAAATCTCCCGGGATTGCTGAAATTGCATGTCTGTTTATTGATTACACCAGTTCATAACATAACATCACGGTGGTACGCTTTGAAGGGGTACGCAGACGCAAACAAGTCAACCTAAATTAACATGTTTTTGGTGCATTACATTACATAACATTAACATCTATTCGGACATAACTTTATTGTTTATTAACCGATCTTGATGATTCTTTTTGCATTGGCTTTAGTTATAGCTATATTGCGCTGGCACTGCACAGTGAACTTCAAAGATAAACCAGTGACCTTCTCAAAATTCTTCATGTACAAAAGGAACAGATTAACTACATAGCAAGGGTGCCGACACGTAATGACCAAATAAATNCAATCAAATCTAGTAAAGTGACATATTGTTAGGTTTAAGTAAATCCCAAAGCAAAGTAGATATTTAACTATGAGCTGGTTTGGACTTGGCCTGAACGATGAAGTCACACAAAATAACTCTTTAACGGCAAATAGCGCAACCACTCATAATGGGAATAATGTTAATTTAGTTGTGGAGTAAGTAAGTAAGTACCACCAAAAAGTGGAAAATAGAAAAACTTTTTTCGGCAGTCGGTGTTTGTGGTTGTTTTTTTTGTTTTTGACATCGACTGCCGAAATTAAAGTTATTTAATAGTTTTTAGTGTTTTTTATTTGGAAGTCGGTTGTTTTTTTTTTGAAAAAAGTGTTTTAAATGAGAATATTTTTTTAGGAAAAGAATGCGCGACGGTTCGTCCCTTTCTCATATAATTTACATAAATAAAATGGAACATATGGAGAGTCAGACGCTCACCTGCAGCAGGTCGAGCTGCTCGGCCAGGCGGTTGGCGGCCTCGTGCTTGCCGGCGCGGCTGTAGGCGTCCGCCTGCGCGCGCACGTCGCCCATGCGCGCGCGCTGCGCCGCGAACTCGTCGCGCAGCTNAAGTCCGCGCGCTGCGCCTCCAGCTGCTGCTCCACGCGCTCCAGCGCCGCCGGCACCGCGCGCCGCGCACTGCTGTCCAGCTCCAGCGTTATAATGAGTAGTGTGCACTCACCCTGCAGGTCGGGGTCGGCGGCCAGGCGGCGCTGGATCTCCTCCACGTTGGCGAAGTCCGCGCGCTGCGCCTCCAGCTGCTGCTCCACGCGCTCCAGCGCCGCCGGCACCGCGCGCCGCGCACTGCTGTCCAGCTCCAGCGTTATAATGAGTAGTGTGCACTCACCCTGCAGGTCGGGGTCGGCGGCCAGGCGGCGCTGGATCTCCTCCACGTTGGCGAAGTCCGCGCGCTGCGCCTCCAGCTGCTGCTCCACGCGCTCCAGCGCCGCCGGCACCGCGCGCCGCGCACTGCTGTCCAGCTCCAGCGTTATAATGAGTAGTGTGCACTCACCCTGCAGGTCGGGGTCGGCGGCCAGGCGGCGCTGGATCTCCTCCACGTTGGCGAAGTCCGCGCGCTGCGCCTCCAGCTGCTGCTCCACGCGCTCCAGCGCCGCCGGCACCGCGCGCCGCGCACTGCTGTCCAGCTCCAGCGTTATAATGAGTAGTGTGCACTCACCCTGCAGGTCGGGGTCGGCGGCCAGGCGGCGCTGGATCTCCTCCACGTTGGCGAAGTCCGCGCGCTGCGCCTCCAGCTGCTGCTCCACGCGCTCCAGCGCCGCCGGCACCGCGCGCCGCGCACTGCTGTCCAGCTCCAGCGTTATAATGAGTAGTGTGCACTCACCCTGCAGGTCGGGGTCGGCGGCCAGGCGGCGCTGGATCTCCTCCACGTTGGCGAAGTCCGCGCGCTGCGCCTCCAGCTGCTGCTCCACGCGCTCCAGCGCCGCCGGCACCGCGCGCCGCGCACTGCTGTCCAGCTCCAGCGTTATAATGAGTAGTGTGCACTCACCCTGCAGGTCGGGGTCGGCGGCCAGGCGGCGCTGGATCTCCTCCACGTTGGCGAAGTCCGCGCGCTGCGCCTCCAGCTGCTGCTCCACGCGCTCCAGCGCCGCCGGCACCGCGCGCCGCGCACTGCTGTCCAGCTCCAGCGTTATAATGAGTAGTGTGCACTCACCCTGCAGGTCGGGGTCGGCGGCCAGGCGGCGCTGGATCTCCTCCACGTTGGCGAAGTCCGCGCGCTGCGCCTCCAGCTGCTGCTCCACGCGCTCCAGCGCCGCCGGCACCGCGCGCCGCGCACTGCTGTCCAGCTCCAGCGTTATAATGAGTAGTGTGCACTCACCCTGCAGGTCGGGGTCGGCGGCCAGGCGGCGCTGGATCTCCTCCACGTTGGCGAAGTCCGCGCGCTGCGCCTCCAGCTGCTGCTCCACGCGCTCCAGCGCCGCCGGCACCGCGCGCCGCGCACTGCTGTCCAGCTCCAGCGTTATAATGAGTAGTGTGCACTCACCCTGCAGGTCGGGGTCGGCGGCCAGGCGGCGCTGGATCTCCTCCACGTTGGCGAAGTCCGCGCGCTGCGCCTCCAGCTGCTGCTCCACGCGCTCCAGCGCCGCCGGCACCGCGCGCCGCGCACTGCTGTCCAGCTCCAGCGTTATAATGAGTAGTGTGCACTCACCCTGCAGGTCGGGGTCGGCGGCCAGGCGGCGCTGGATCTCCTCCACGTTGGCGAAGTCCGCGCGCTGCGCCTCCAGCTGCTGCTCCACGCGCTCCAGCGCCGCCGGCACCGCGCGCCGCGCACTGCTGTCCAGCTCCAGCGTTATAATGAGTAGTGTGCACTCACCCTGCAGGTCGGGGTCGGCGGCCAGGCGGCGCTGGATCTCCTCCACGTTGGCGAAGTCCGCGCGCTGCGCCTCCAGCTGCTGCTCCACGCGCTCCAGCGCCGCCGGCACCGCGCGCCGCGCACTGCTGTCCAGCTCCAGCGTTATAATGAGTAGTGTGCACTCACCCTGCAGGTCGGGGTCGGCGGCCAGGCGGCGCTGGATCTCCTCCACGTTGGCGAAGTCCGCGCGCTGCGCCTCCAGCTGCTGCTCCACGCGCTCCAGCGCCGCCGGCACCGCGCGCCGCGCACTGCTGTCCAGCTCCAGCGTTATAATGAGTAGTGTGCACTCACCCTGCAGGTCGGGGTCGGCGGCCAGGCGGCGCTGGATCTCCTCCACGTTGGCGAAGTCCGCGCGCTGCGCCTCCAGCTGCTGCTCCACGCGCTCCAGCGCCGCCGGCACCGCGCGCCGCGCACTGCTGTCCAGCTCCAGCGTTATAATGAGTAGTGTGCACTCACCCTGCAGGTCGGGGTCGGCGGCCAGGCGGCGCTGGATCTCCTCCACGTTGGCGAAGTCCGCGCGCTGCGCCTCCAGCTGCTGCTCCACGCGCTCCAGCGCCGCCGGCACCGCGCGCCGCGCACTGCTGTCCAGCTCCAGCGTTATAATGAGTAGTGTGCACTCACCCTGCAGGTCGGGGTCGGCGGCCAGGCGGCGCTGGATCTCCTCCACGTTGGCGAAGTCCGCGCGCTGCGCCTCCAGCTGCTGCTCCACGCGCTCCAGCGCCGCCGGCACCGCGCGCCGCGCACTGCTGTCCAGCTCCAGCGTTATAATGAGTAGTGTGCACTCACCCTGCAGGTCGGGGTCGGCGGCCAGGCGGCGCTGGATCTCCTCCACGTTGGCGAAGTCCGCGCGCTGCGCCTCCAGCTGCTGCTCCACGCGCTCCAGCGCCGCCGGCACCGCGCGCCGCGCACTGCTGTCCAGCTCCAGCGTTATAATGAGTAGTGTGCACTCACCCTGCAGGTCGGGGTCGGCGGCCAGGCGGCGCTGGATCTCCTCCACGTTGGCGAAGTCCGCGCGCTGCGCCTCCAGCTGCTGCTCCACGCGCTCCAGCGCCGCCGGCACCGCGCGCCGCGCACTGCTGTCCAGCTCCAGCGTTATAATGAGTAGTGTGCACTCACCCTGCAGGTCGGGGTCGGCGGCCAGGCGGCGCTGGATCTCCTCCACGTTGGCGAAGTCCGCGCGCTGCGCCTCCAGCTGCTGCTCCACGCGCTCCAGCGCCGCCGGCACCGCGCGCCGCGCACTGCTGTCCAGCTCCAGCGTTATAATGAGTAGTGTGCACTCACCCTGCAGGTCGGGGTCGGCGGCCAGGCGGCGCTGGATCTCCTCCACGTTGGCGAAGTCCGCGCGCTGCGCCTCCAGCTGCTGCTCCACGCGCTCCAGCGCCGCCGGCACCGCGCGCCGCGCACTGCTGTCCAGCTCCAGCGTTATAATGAGTAGTGTGCACTCACCCTGCAGGTCGGGGTCGGCGGCCAGGCGGCGCTGGATCTCCTCCACGTTGGCGAAGTCCGCGCGCTGCGCCTCCAGCTGCTGCTCCACGCGCTCCAGCGCCGCCGGCACCGCGCGCCGCGCACTGCTGTCCAGCTCCAGCGTTATAATGAGTAGTGTGCACTCACCCTGCAGGTCGGGGTCGGCGGCCAGGCGGCGCTGGATCTCCTCCACGTTGGCGAAGTCCGCGCGCTGCGCCTCCAGCTGCTGCTCCACGCGCTCCAGCGCCGCCGGCACCGCGCGCCGCGCACTGCTGTCCAGCTCCAGCGTTATAATGAGTAGTGTGCACTCACCCTGCAGGTCGGGGTCGGCGGCCAGGCGGCGCTGGATCTCCTCCACGTTGGCGAAGTCCGCGCGCTGCGCCTCCAGCTGCTGCTCCACGCGCTCCAGCGCCGCCGGCACCGCGCGCCGCGCACTGCTGTCCAGCTCCAGCGTTATAATGAGTAGTGTGCACTCACCCTGCAGGTCGGGGTCGGCGGCCAGGCGGCGCTGGATCTCCTCCACGTTGGCGAAGTCCGCGCGCTGCGCCTCCAGCTGCTGCTCCACGCGCTCCAGCGCCGCCGGCACCGCGCGCCGCGCACTGCTGTCCAGCTCCAGCGTTATAATGAGTAGTGTGCACTCACCCTGCAGGTCGGGGTCGGCGGCCAGGCGGCGCTGGATCTCCTCCACGTTGGCGAAGTCCGCGCGCTGCGCCTCCAGCTGCTGCTCCACGCGCTCCAGCGCCGCCGGCACCGCGCGCCGCGCACTGCTGTCCAGCTCCAGCGTTATAATGAGTAGTGTGCACTCACCCTGCAGGTCGGGGTCGGCGGCCAGGCGGCGCTGGATCTCCTCCACGTTGGCGAAGTCCGCGCGCTGCGCCTCCAGCTGCTGCTCCACGCGCTCCAGCGCCGCCGGCACCGCGCGCCGCGCACTGCTGTCCAGCTCCAGCGTTATAATGAGTAGTGTGCACTCACCCTGCAGGTCGGGGTCGGCGGCCAGGCGGCGCTGGATCTCCTCCACGTTGGCGAAGTCCGCGCGCTGCGCCTCCAGCTGCTGCTCCACGCGCTCCAGCGCCGCCGGCACCGCGCGCCGCGCACTGCTGTCCAGCTCCAGCGTTATAATGAGTAGTGTGCACTCACCCTGCAGGTCGGGGTCGGCGGCCAGGCGGCGCTGGATCTCCTCCACGTTGGCGAAGTCCGCGCGCTGCGCCTCCAGCTGCTGCTCCACGCGCTCCAGCGCCGCCGGCACCGCGCGCCGCGCACTGCTGTCCAGCTCCAGCGTTATAATGAGTAGTGTGCACTCACCCTGCAGGTCGGGGTCGGCGGCCAGGCGGCGCTGGATCTCCTCCACGTTGGCGAAGTCCGCGCGCTGCGCCTCCAGCTGCTGCTCCACGCGCTCCAGCGCCGCCGGCACCGCGCGCCGCGCACTGCTGTCCAGCTCCAGCGTTATAATGAGTAGTGTGCACTCACCCTGCAGGTCGGGGTCGGCGGCCAGGCGGCGCTGGATCTCCTCCACGTTGGCGAAGTCCGCGCGCTGCGCCTCCAGCTGCTGCTCCACGCGCTCCAGCGCCGCCGGCACCGCGCGCCGCGCACTGCTGTCCAGCTCCAGCGTTATAATGAGTAGTGTGCACTCACCCTGCAGGTCGGGGTCGGCGGCCAGGCGGCGCTGGATCTCCTCCACGTTGGCGAAGTCCGCGCGCTGCGCCTCCAGCTGCTGCTCCACGCGCTCCAGCGCCGCCGGCACCGCGCGCCGCGCACTGCTGTCCAGCTCCAGCGTTATAATGAGTAGTGTGCACTCACCCTGCAGGTCGGGGTCGGCGGCCAGGCGGCGCTGGATCTCCTCCACGTTGGCGAAGTCCGCGCGCTGCGCCTCCAGCTGCTGCTCCACGCGCTCCAGCGCCGCCGGCACCGCGCGCCGCGCACTGCTGTCCAGCTCCAGCGTTATAATGAGTAGTGTGCACTCACCCTGCAGGTCGGGGTCGGCGGCCAGGCGGCGCTGGATCTCCTCCACGTTGGCGAAGTCCGCGCGCTGCGCCTCCAGCTGCTGCTCCACGCGCTCCAGCGCCGCCGGCACCGCGCGCCGCGCACTGCTGTCCAGCTCCAGCGTTATAATGAGTAGTGTGCACTCACCCTGCAGGTCGGGGTCGGCGGCCAGGCGGCGCTGGATCTCCTCCACGTTGGCGAAGTCCGCGCGCTGCGCCTCCAGCTGCTGCTCCACGCGCTCCAGCGCCGCCGGCACCGCGCGCCGCGCACTGCTGTCCAGCTCCAGCGTTATAATGAGTAGTGTGCACTCACCCTGCAGGTCGGGGTCGGCGGCCAGGCGGCGCTGGATCTCCTCCACGTTGGCGAAGTCCGCGCGCTGCGCCTCCAGCTGCTGCTCCACGCGCTCCAGCGCCGCCGGCACCGCGCGCCGCGCACTGCTGTCCAGCTCCAGCGTTATAATGAGTAGTGTGCACTCACCCTGCAGGTCGGGGTCGGCGGCCAGGCGGCGCTGGATCTCCTCCACGTTGGCGAAGTCCGCGCGCTGCGCCTCCAGCTGCTGCTCCACGCGCTCCAGCGCCGCCGGCACCGCGCGCCGCGCACTGCTGTCCAGCTCCAGCGTTATAATGAGTAGTGTGCACTCACCCTGCAGGTCGGGGTCGGCGGCCAGGCGGCGCTGGATCTCCTCCACGTTGGCGAAGTCCGCGCGCTGCGCCTCCAGCTGCTGCTCCACGCGCTCCAGCGCCGCCGGCACCGCGCGCCGCGCACTGCTGTCCAGCTCCAGCGTTATAATGAGTAGTGTGCACTCACCCTGCAGGTCGGGGTCGGCGGCCAGGCGGCGCTGGATCTCCTCCACGTTGGCGAAGTCCGCGCGCTGCGCCTCCAGCTGCTGCTCCACGCGCTCCAGCGCCGCCGGCACCGCGCGCCGCGCACTGCTGTCCAGCTCCAGCGTTATAATGAGTAGTGTGCACTCACCCTGCAGGTCGGGGTCGGCGGCCAGGCGGCGCTGGATCTCCTCCACGTTGGCGAAGTCCGCGCGCTGCGCCTCCAGCTGCTGCTCCACGCGCTCCAGCGCCGCCGGCACCGCGCGCCGCGCACTGCTGTCCAGCTCCAGCGTTATAATGAGTAGTGTGCACTCACCCTGCAGGTCGGGGTCGGCGGCCAGGCGGCGCTGGATCTCCTCCACGTTGGCGAAGTCCGCGCGCTGCGCCTCCAGCTGCTGCTCCACGCGCTCCAGCGCCGCCGGCACCGCGCGCCGCGCACTGCTGTCCAGCTCCAGCGTTATAATGAGTAGTGTGCACTCACCCTGCAGGTCGGGGTCGGCGGCCAGGCGGCGCTGGATCTCCTCCACGTTGGCGAAGTCCGCGCGCTGCGCCTCCAGCTGCTGCTCCACGCGCTCCAGCGCCGCCGGCACCGCGCGCCGCGCACTGCTGTCCAGCTCCAGCGTTATAATGAGTAGTGTGCACTCACCCTGCAGGTCGGGGTCGGCGGCCAGGCGGCGCTGGATCTCCTCCACGTTGGCGAAGTCCGCGCGCTGCGCCTCCAGCTGCTGCTCCACGCGCTCCAGCGCCGCCGGCACCGCGCGCCGCGCACTGCTGTCCAGCTCCAGCGTTATAATGAGTAGTGTGCACTCACCCTGCAGGTCGGGGTCGGCGGCCAGGCGGCGCTGGATCTCCTCCACGTTGGCGAAGTCCGCGCGCTGCGCCTCCAGCTGCTGCTCCACGCGCTCCAGCGCCGCCGGCACCGCGCGCCGCGCACTGCTGTCCAGCTCCAGCGTTATAATGAGTAGTGTGCACTCACCCTGCAGGTCGGGGTCGGCGGCCAGGCGGCGCTGGATCTCCTCCACGTTGGCGAAGTCCGCGCGCTGCGCCTCCAGCTGCTGCTCCACGCGCTCCAGCGCCGCCGGCACCGCGCGCCGCGCACTGCTGTCCAGCTCCAGCGTTATAATGAGTAGTGTGCACTCACCCTGCAGGTCGGGGTCGGCGGCCAGGCGGCGCTGGATCTCCTCCACGTTGGCGAAGTCCGCGCGCTGCGCCTCCAGCTGCTGCTCCACGCGCTCCAGCGCCGCCGGCACCGCGCGCCGCGCACTGCTGTCCAGCTCCAGCGTTATAATGAGTAGTGTGCACTCACCCTGCAGGTCGGGGTCGGCGGCCAGGCGGCGCTGGATCTCCTCCACGTTGGCGAAGTCCGCGCGCTGCGCCTCCAGCTGCTGCTCCACGCGCTCCAGCGCCGCCGGCACCGCGCGCCGCGCACTGCTGTCCAGCTCCAGCGTTATAATGAGTAGTGTGCACTCACCCTGCAGGTCGGGGTCGGCGGCCAGGCGGCGCTGGATCTCCTCCACGTTGGCGAAGTCCGCGCGCTGCGCCTCCAGCTGCTGCTCCACGCGCTCCAGCGCCGCCGGCACCGCGCGCCGCGCACTGCTGTCCAGCTCCAGCGTTATAATGAGTAGTGTGCACTCACCCTGCAGGTCGGGGTCGGCGGCCAGGCGGCGCTGGATCTCCTCCACGTTGGCGAAGTCCGCGCGCTGCGCCTCCAGCTGCTGCTCCACGCGCTCCAGCGCCGCCGGCACCGCGCGCCGCGCACTGCTGTCCAGCTCCAGCGTTATAATGAGTAGTGTGCACTCACCCTGCAGGTCGGGGTCGGCGGCCAGGCGGCGCTGGATCTCCTCCACGTTGGCGAAGTCCGCGCGCTGCGCCTCCAGCTGCTGCTCCACGCGCTCCAGCGCCGCCGGCACCGCGCGCCGCGCACTGCTGTCCAGCTCCAGCGTTATAATGAGTAGTGTGCACTCACCCTGCAGGTCGGGGTCGGCGGCCAGGCGGCGCTGGATCTCCTCCACGTTGGCGAAGTCCGCGCGCTGCGCCTCCAGCTGCTGCTCCACGCGCTCCAGCGCCGCCGGCACCGCGCGCCGCGCACTGCTGTCCAGCTCCAGCGTTATAATGAGTAGTGTGCACTCACCCTGCAGGTCGGGGTCGGCGGCCAGGCGGCGCTGGATCTCCTCCACGTTGGCGAAGTCCGCGCGCTGCGCCTCCAGCTGCTGCTCCACGCGCTCCAGCGCCGCCGGCACCGCGCGCCGCGCACTGCTGTCCAGCTCCAGCGTTATAATGAGTAGTGTGCACTCACCCTGCAGGTCGGGGTCGGCGGCCAGGCGGCGCTGGATCTCCTCCACGTTGGCGAAGTCCGCGCGCTGCGCCTCCAGCTGCTGCTCCACGCGCTCCAGCGCCGCCGGCACCGCGCGCCGCGCACTGCTGTCCAGCTCCAGCGTTATAATGAGTAGTGTGCACTCACCCTGCAGGTCGGGGTCGGCGGCCAGGCGGCGCTGGATCTCCTCCACGTTGGCGAAGTCCGCGCGCTGCGCCTCCAGCTGCTGCTCCACGCGCTCCAGCGCCGCCGGCACCGCGCGCCGCGCACTGCTGTCCAGCTCCAGCGTTATAATGAGTAGTGTGCACTCACCCTGCAGGTCGGGGTCGGCGGCCAGGCGGCGCTGGATCTCCTCCACGTTGGCGAAGTCCGCGCGCTGCGCCTCCAGCTGCTGCTCCACGCGCTCCAGCGCCGCCGGCACCGCGCGCCGCGCACTGCTGTCCAGCTCCAGCGTTATAATGAGTAGTGTGCACTCACCCTGCAGGTCGGGGTCGGCGGCCAGGCGGCGCTGGATCTCCTCCACGTTGGCGAAGTCCGCGCGCTGCGCCTCCAGCTGCTGCTCCACGCGCTCCAGCGCCGCCGGCACCGCGCGCCGCGCACTGCTGTCCAGCTCCAGCGTTATAATGAGTAGTGTGCACTCACCCTGCAGGTCGGGGTCGGCGGCCAGGCGGCGCTGGATCTCCTCCACGTTGGCGAAGTCCGCGCGCTGCGCCTCCAGCTGCTGCTCCACGCGCTCCAGCGCCGCCGGCACCGCGCGCCGCGCACTGCTGTCCAGCTCCAGCGTTATAATGAGTAGTGTGCACTCACCCTGCAGGTCGGGGTCGGCGGCCAGGCGGCGCTGGATCTCCTCCACGTTGGCGAAGTCCGCGCGCTGCGCCTCCAGCTGCTGCTCCACGCGCTCCAGCGCCGCCGGCACCGCGCGCCGCGCACTGCTGTCCAGCTCCAGCGTTATAATGAGTAGTGTGCACTCACCCTGCAGGTCGGGGTCGGCGGCCAGGCGGCGCTGGATCTCCTCCACGTTGGCGAAGTCCGCGCGCTGCGCCTCCAGCTGCTGCTCCACGCGCTCCAGCGCCGCCGGCACCGCGCGCCGCGCACTGCTGTCCAGCTCCAGCGTTATAATGAGTAGTGTGCACTCACCCTGCAGGTCGGGGTCGGCGGCCAGGCGGCGCTGGATCTCCTCCACGTTGGCGAAGTCCGCGCGCTGCGCCTCCAGCTGCTGCTCCACGCGCTCCAGCGCCGCCGGCACCGCGCGCCGCGCACTGCTGTCCAGCTCCAGCGTTATAATGAGTAGTGTGCACTCACCCTGCAGGTCGGGGTCGGCGGCCAGGCGGCGCTGGATCTCCTCCACGTTGGCGAAGTCCGCGCGCTGCGCCTCCAGCTGCTGCTCCACGCGCTCCAGCGCCGCCGGCACCGCGCGCCGCGCACTGCTGTCCAGCTCCAGCGTTATAATGAGTAGTGTGCACTCACCCTGCAGGTCGGGGTCGGCGGCCAGGCGGCGCTGGATCTCCTCCACGTTGGCGAAGTCCGCGCGCTGCGCCTCCAGCTGCTGCTCCACGCGCTCCAGCGCCGCCGGCACCGCGCGCCGCGCACTGCTGTCCAGCTCCAGCGTTATAATGAGTAGTGTGCACTCACCCTGCAGGTCGGGGTCGGCGGCCAGGCGGCGCTGGATCTCCTCCACGTTGGCGAAGTCCGCGCGCTGCGCCTCCAGCTGCTGCTCCACGCGCTCCAGCGCCGCCGGCACCGCGCGCCGCGCACTGCTGTCCAGCTCCAGCGTTATAATGAGTAGTGTGCACTCACCCTGCAGGTCGGGGTCGGCGGCCAGGCGGCGCTGGATCTCCTCCACGTTGGCGAAGTCCGCGCGCTGCGCCTCCAGCTGCTGCTCCACGCGCTCCAGCGCCGCCGGCACCGCGCGCCGCGCACTGCTGTCCAGCTCCAGCGTTATAATGAGTAGTGTGCACTCACCCTGCAGGTCGGGGTCGGCGGCCAGGCGGCGCTGGATCTCCTCCACGTTGGCGAAGTCCGCGCGCTGCGCCTCCAGCTGCTGCTCCACGCGCTCCAGCGCCGCCGGCACCGCGCGCCGCGCACTGCTGTCCAGCTCCAGCGTTATAATGAGTAGTGTGCACTCACCCTGCAGGTCGGGGTCGGCGGCCAGGCGGCGCTGGATCTCCTCCACGTTGGCGAAGTCCGCGCGCTGCGCCTCCAGCTGCTGCTCCACGCGCTCCAGCGCCGCCGGCACCGCGCGCCGCGCACTGCTGTCCAGCTCCAGCGTTATAATGAGTAGTGTGCACTCACCCTGCAGGTCGGGGTCGGCGGCCAGGCGGCGCTGGATCTCCTCCACGTTGGCGAAGTCCGCGCGCTGCGCCTCCAGCTGCTGCTCCACGCGCTCCAGCGCCGCCGGCACCGCGCGCCGCGCACTGCTGTCCAGCTCCAGCGTTATAATGAGTAGTGTGCACTCACCCTGCAGGTCGGGGTCGGCGGCCAGGCGGCGCTGGATCTCCTCCACGTTGGCGAAGTCCGCGCGCTGCGCCTCCAGCTGCTGCTCCACGCGCTCCAGCGCCGCCGGCACCGCGCGCCGCGCACTGCTGTCCAGCTCCAGCGTTATAATGAGTAGTGTGCACTCACCCTGCAGGTCGGGGTCGGCGGCCAGGCGGCGCTGGATCTCCTCCACGTTGGCGAAGTCCGCGCGCTGCGCCTCCAGCTGCTGCTCCACGCGCTCCAGCGCCGCCGGCACCGCGCGCCGCGCACTGCTGTCCAGCTCCAGCGTTATAATGAGTAGTGTGCACTCACCCTGCAGGTCGGGGTCGGCGGCCAGGCGGCGCTGGATCTCCTCCACGTTGGCGAAGTCCGCGCGCTGCGCCTCCAGCTGCTGCTCCACGCGCTCCAGCGCCGCCGGCACCGCGCGCCGCGCACTGCTGTCCAGCTCCAGCGTTATAATGAGTAGTGTGCACTCACCCTGCAGGTCGGGGTCGGCGGCCAGGCGGCGCTGGATCTCCTCCACGTTGGCGAAGTCCGCGCGCTGCGCCTCCAGCTGCTGCTCCACGCGCTCCAGCGCCGCCGGCACCGCGCGCCGCGCACTGCTGTCCAGCTCCAGCGTTATAATGAGTAGTGTGCACTCACCCTGCAGGTCGGGGTCGGCGGCCAGGCGGCGCTGGATCTCCTCCACGTTGGCGAAGTCCGCGCGCTGCGCCTCCAGCTGCTGCTCCACGCGCTCCAGCGCCGCCGGCACCGCGCGCCGCGCACTGCTGTCCAGCTCCAGCGTTATAATGAGTAGTGTGCACTCACCCTGCAGGTCGGGGTCGGCGGCCAGGCGGCGCTGGATCTCCTCCACGTTGGCGAAGTCCGCGCGCTGCGCCTCCAGCTGCTGCTCCACGCGCTCCAGCGCCGCCGGCACCGCGCGCCGCGCACTGCTGTCCAGCTCCAGCGTTATAATGAGTAGTGTGCACTCACCCTGCAGGTCGGGGTCGGCGGCCAGGCGGCGCTGGATCTCCTCCACGTTGGCGAAGTCCGCGCGCTGCGCCTCCAGCTGCTGCTCCACGCGCTCCAGCGCCGCCGGCACCGCGCGCCGCGCACTGCTGTCCAGCTCCAGCGTTATAATGAGTAGTGTGCACTCACCCTGCAGGTCGGGGTCGGCGGCCAGGCGGCGCTGGATCTCCTCCACGTTGGCGAAGTCCGCGCGCTGCGCCTCCAGCTGCTGCTCCACGCGCTCCAGCGCCGCCGGCACCGCGCGCCGCGCACTGCTGTCCAGCTCCAGCGTTATAATGAGTAGTGTGCACTCACCCTGCAGGTCGGGGTCGGCGGCCAGGCGGCGCTGGATCTCCTCCACGTTGGCGAAGTCCGCGCGCTGCGCCTCCAGCTGCTGCTCCACGCGCTCCAGCGCCGCCGGCACCGCGCGCCGCGCACTGCTGTCCAGCTCCAGCGTTATAATGAGTAGTGTGCACTCACCCTGCAGGTCGGGGTCGGCGGCCAGGCGGCGCTGGATCTCCTCCACGTTGGCGAAGTCCGCGCGCTGCGCCTCCAGCTGCTGCTCCACGCGCTCCAGCGCCGCCGGCACCGCGCGCCGCGCACTGCTGTCCAGCTCCAGCGTTATAATGAGTAGTGTGCACTCACCCTGCAGGTCGGGGTCGGCGGCCAGGCGGCGCTGGATCTCCTCCACGTTGGCGAAGTCCGCGCGCTGCGCCTCCAGCTGCTGCTCCACGCGCTCCAGCGCCGCCGGCACCGCGCGCCGCGCACTGCTGTCCAGCTCCAGCGTTATAATGAGTAGTGTGCACTCACCCTGCAGGTCGGGGTCGGCGGCCAGGCGGCGCTGGATCTCCTCCACGTTGGCGAAGTCCGCGCGCTGCGCCTCCAGCTGCTGCTCCACGCGCTCCAGCGCCGCCGGCACCGCGCGCCGCGCACTGCTGTCCAGCTCCAGCGTTATAATGAGTAGTGTGCACTCACCCTGCAGGTCGGGGTCGGCGGCCAGGCGGCGCTGGATCTCCTCCACGTTGGCGAAGTCCGCGCGCTGCGCCTCCAGCTGCTGCTCCACGCGCTCCAGCGCCGCCGGCACCGCGCGCCGCGCACTGCTGTCCAGCTCCAGCGTTATAATGAGTAGTGTGCACTCACCCTGCAGGTCGGGGTCGGCGGCCAGGCGGCGCTGGATCTCCTCCACGTTGGCGAAGTCCGCGCGCTGCGCCTCCAGCTGCTGCTCCACGCGCTCCAGCGCCGCCGGCACCGCGCGCCGCGCACTGCTGTCCAGCTCCAGCGTTATAATGAGTAGTGTGCACTCACCCTGCAGGTCGGGGTCGGCGGCCAGGCGGCGCTGGATCTCCTCCACGTTGGCGAAGTCCGCGCGCTGCGCCTCCAGCTGCTGCTCCACGCGCTCCAGCGCCGCCGGCACCGCGCGCCGCGCACTGCTGTCCAGCTCCAGCGTTATAATGAGTAGTGTGCACTCACCCTGCAGGTCGGGGTCGGCGGCCAGGCGGCGCTGGATCTCCTCCACGTTGGCGAAGTCCGCGCGCTGCGCCTCCAGCTGCTGCTCCACGCGCTCCAGCGCCGCCGGCACCGCGCGCCGCGCACTGCTGTCCAGCTCCAGCGTTATAATGAGTAGTGTGCACTCACCCTGCAGGTCGGGGTCGGCGGCCAGGCGGCGCTGGATCTCCTCCACGTTGGCGAAGTCCGCGCGCTGCGCCTCCAGCTGCTGCTCCACGCGCTCCAGCGCCGCCGGCACCGCGCGCCGCGCACTGCTGTCCAGCTCCAGCGTTATAATGAGTAGTGTGCACTCACCCTGCAGGTCGGGGTCGGCGGCCAGGCGGCGCTGGATCTCCTCCACGTTGGCGAAGTCCGCGCGCTGCGCCTCCAGCTGCTGCTCCACGCGCTCCAGCGCCGCCGGCACCGCGCGCCGCGCACTGCTGTCCAGCTCCAGCGTTATAATGAGTAGTGTGCACTCACCCTGCAGGTCGGGGTCGGCGGCCAGGCGGCGCTGGATCTCCTCCACGTTGGCGAAGTCCGCGCGCTGCGCCTCCAGCTGCTGCTCCACGCGCTCCAGCGCCGCCGGCACCGCGCGCCGCGCACTGCTGTCCAGCTCCAGCGTTATAATGAGTAGTGTGCACTCACCCTGCAGGTCGGGGTCGGCGGCCAGGCGGCGCTGGATCTCCTCCACGTTGGCGAAGTCCGCGCGCTGCGCCTCCAGCTGCTGCTCCACGCGCTCCAGCGCCGCCGGCACCGCGCGCCGCGCACTGCTGTCCAGCTCCAGCGTTATAATGAGTAGTGTGCACTCACCCTGCAGGTCGGGGTCGGCGGCCAGGCGGCGCTGGATCTCCTCCACGTTGGCGAAGTCCGCGCGCTGCGCCTCCAGCTGCTGCTCCACGCGCTCCAGCGCCGCCGGCACCGCGCGCCGCGCACTGCTGTCCAGCTCCAGCGTTATAATGAGTAGTGTGCACTCACCCTGCAGGTCGGGGTCGGCGGCCAGGCGGCGCTGGATCTCCTCCACGTTGGCGAAGTCCGCGCGCTGCGCCTCCAGCTGCTGCTCCACGCGCTCCAGCGCCGCCGGCACCGCGCGCCGCGCACTGCTGTCCAGCTCCAGCGTTATAATGAGTAGTGTGCACTCACCCTGCAGGTCGGGGTCGGCGGCCAGGCGGCGCTGGATCTCCTCCACGTTGGCGAAGTCCGCGCGCTGCGCCTCCAGCTGCTGCTCCACGCGCTCCAGCGCCGCCGGCACCGCGCGCCGCGCACTGCTGTCCAGCTCCAGCGTTATAATGAGTAGTGTGCACTCACCCTGCAGGTCGGGGTCGGCGGCCAGGCGGCGCTGGATCTCCTCCACGTTGGCGAAGTCCGCGCGCTGCGCCTCCAGCTGCTGCTCCACGCGCTCCAGCGCCGCCGGCACCGCGCGCCGCGCACTGCTGTCCAGCTCCAGCGTTATAATGAGTAGTGTGCACTCACCCTGCAGGTCGGGGTCGGCGGCCAGGCGGCGCTGGATCTCCTCCACGTTGGCGAAGTCCGCGCGCTGCGCCTCCAGCTGCTGCTCCACGCGCTCCAGCGCCGCCGGCACCGCGCGCCGCGCACTGCTGTCCAGCTCCAGCGTTATAATGAGTAGTGTGCACTCACCCTGCAGGTCGGGGTCGGCGGCCAGGCGGCGCTGGATCTCCTCCACGTTGGCGAAGTCCGCGCGCTGCGCCTCCAGCTGCTGCTCCACGCGCTCCAGCGCCGCCGGCACCGCGCGCCGCGCACTGCTGTCCAGCTCCAGCGTTATAATGAGTAGTGTGCACTCACCCTGCAGGTCGGGGTCGGCGGCCAGGCGGCGCTGGATCTCCTCCACGTTGGCGAAGTCCGCGCGCTGCGCCTCCAGCTGCTGCTCCACGCGCTCCAGCGCCGCCGGCACCGCGCGCCGCGCACTGCTGTCCAGCTCCAGCGTTATAATGAGTAGTGTGCACTCACCCTGCAGGTCGGGGTCGGCGGCCAGGCGGCGCTGGATCTCCTCCACGTTGGCGAAGTCCGCGCGCTGCGCCTCCAGCTGCTGCTCCACGCGCTCCAGCGCCGCCGGCACCGCGCGCCGCGCACTGCTGTCCAGCTCCAGCGTTATAATGAGTAGTGTGCACTCACCCTGCAGGTCGGGGTCGGCGGCCAGGCGGCGCTGGATCTCCTCCACGTTGGCGAAGTCCGCGCGCTGCGCCTCCAGCTGCTGCTCCACGCGCTCCAGCGCCGCCGGCACCGCGCGCCGCGCACTGCTGTCCAGCTCCAGCGTTATAATGAGTAGTGTGCACTCACCCTGCAGGTCGGGGTCGGCGGCCAGGCGGCGCTGGATCTCCTCCACGTTGGCGAAGTCCGCGCGCTGCGCCTCCAGCTGCTGCTCCACGCGCTCCAGCGCCGCCGGCACCGCGCGCCGCGCACTGCTGTCCAGCTCCAGCGTTATAATGAGTAGTGTGCACTCACCCTGCAGGTCGGGGTCGGCGGCCAGGCGGCGCTGGATCTCCTCCACGTTGGCGAAGTCCGCGCGCTGCGCCTCCAGCTGCTGCTCCACGCGCTCCAGCGCCGCCGGCACCGCGCGCCGCGCACTGCTGTCCAGCTCCAGCGTTATAATGAGTAGTGTGCACTCACCCTGCAGGTCGGGGTCGGCGGCCAGGCGGCGCTGGATCTCCTCCACGTTGGCGAAGTCCGCGCGCTGCGCCTCCAGCTGCTGCTCCACGCGCTCCAGCGCCGCCGGCACCGCGCGCCGCGCACTGCTGTCCAGCTCCAGCGTTATAATGAGTAGTGTGCACTCACCCTGCAGGTCGGGGTCGGCGGCCAGGCGGCGCTGGATCTCCTCCACGTTGGCGAAGTCCGCGCGCTGCGCCTCCAGCTGCTGCTCCACGCGCTCCAGCGCCGCCGGCACCGCGCGCCGCGCACTGCTGTCCAGCTCCAGCGTTATAATGAGTAGTGTGCACTCACCCTGCAGGTCGGGGTCGGCGGCCAGGCGGCGCTGGATCTCCTCCACGTTGGCGAAGTCCGCGCGCTGCGCCTCCAGCTGCTGCTCCACGCGCTCCAGCGCCGCCGGCACCGCGCGCCGCGCACTGCTGTCCAGCTCCAGCGTTATAATGAGTAGTGTGCACTCACCCTGCAGGTCGGGGTCGGCGGCCAGGCGGCGCTGGATCTCCTCCACGTTGGCGAAGTCCGCGCGCTGCGCCTCCAGCTGCTGCTCCACGCGCTCCAGCGCCGCCGGCACCGCGCGCCGCGCACTGCTGTCCAGCTCCAGCGTTATAATGAGTAGTGTGCACTCACCCTGCAGGTCGGGGTCGGCGGCCAGGCGGCGCTGGATCTCCTCCACGTTGGCGAAGTCCGCGCGCTGCGCCTCCAGCTGCTGCTCCACGCGCTCCAGCGCCGCCGGCACCGCGCGCCGCGCACTGCTGTCCAGCTCCAGCGTTATAATGAGTAGTGTGCACTCACCCTGCAGGTCGGGGTCGGCGGCCAGGCGGCGCTGGATCTCCTCCACGTTGGCGAAGTCCGCGCGCTGCGCCTCCAGCTGCTGCTCCACGCGCTCCAGCGCCGCCGGCACCGCGCGCCGCGCACTGCTGTCCAGCTCCAGCGTTATAATGAGTAGTGTGCACTCACCCTGCAGGTCGGGGTCGGCGGCCAGGCGGCGCTGGATCTCCTCCACGTTGGCGAAGTCCGCGCGCTGCGCCTCCAGCTGCTGCTCCACGCGCTCCAGCGCCGCCGGCACCGCGCGCCGCGCACTGCTGTCCAGCTCCAGCGTTATAATGAGTAGTGTGCACTCACCCTGCAGGTCGGGGTCGGCGGCCAGGCGGCGCTGGATCTCCTCCACGTTGGCGAAGTCCGCGCGCTGCGCCTCCAGCTGCTGCTCCACGCGCTCCAGCGCCGCCGGCACCGCGCGCCGCGCACTGCTGTCCAGCTCCAGCGTTATAATGAGTAGTGTGCACTCACCCTGCAGGTCGGGGTCGGCGGCCAGGCGGCGCTGGATCTCCTCCACGTTGGCGAAGTCCGCGCGCTGCGCCTCCAGCTGCTGCTCCACGCGCTCCAGCGCCGCCGGCACCGCGCGCCGCGCACTGCTGTCCAGCTCCAGCGTTATAATGAGTAGTGTGCACTCACCCTGCAGGTCGGGGTCGGCGGCCAGGCGGCGCTGGATCTCCTCCACGTTGGCGAAGTCCGCGCGCTGCGCCTCCAGCTGCTGCTCCACGCGCTCCAGCGCCGCCGGCACCGCGCGCCGCGCACTGCTGTCCAGCTCCAGCGTTATAATGAGTAGTGTGCACTCACCCTGCAGGTCGGGGTCGGCGGCCAGGCGGCGCTGGATCTCCTCCACGTTGGCGAAGTCCGCGCGCTGCGCCTCCAGCTGCTGCTCCACGCGCTCCAGCGCCGCCGGCACCGCGCGCCGCGCACTGCTGTCCAGCTCCAGCGTTATAATGAGTAGTGTGCACTCACCCTGCAGGTCGGGGTCGGCGGCCAGGCGGCGCTGGATCTCCTCCACGTTGGCGAAGTCCGCGCGCTGCGCCTCCAGCTGCTGCTCCACGCGCTCCAGCGCCGCCGGCACCGCGCGCCGCGCACTGCTGTCCAGCTCCAGCGTTATAATGAGTAGTGTGCACTCACCCTGCAGGTCGGGGTCGGCGGCCAGGCGGCGCTGGATCTCCTCCACGTTGGCGAAGTCCGCGCGCTGCGCCTCCAGCTGCTGCTCCACGCGCTCCAGCGCCGCCGGCACCGCGCGCCGCGCACTGCTGTCCAGCTCCAGCGTTATAATGAGTAGTGTGCACTCACCCTGCAGGTCGGGGTCGGCGGCCAGGCGGCGCTGGATCTCCTCCACGTTGGCGAAGTCCGCGCGCTGCGCCTCCAGCTGCTGCTCCACGCGCTCCAGCGCCGCCGGCACCGCGCGCCGCGCACTGCTGTCCAGCTCCAGCGTTATAATGAGTAGTGTGCACTCACCCTGCAGGTCGGGGTCGGCGGCCAGGCGGCGCTGGATCTCCTCCACGTTGGCGAAGTCCGCGCGCTGCGCCTCCAGCTGCTGCTCCACGCGCTCCAGCGCCGCCGGCACCGCGCGCCGCGCACTGCTGTCCAGCTCCAGCGTTATAATGAGTAGTGTGCACTCACCCTGCAGGTCGGGGTCGGCGGCCAGGCGGCGCTGGATCTCCTCCACGTTGGCGAAGTCCGCGCGCTGCGCCTCCAGCTGCTGCTCCACGCGCTCCAGCGCCGCCGGCACCGCGCGCCGCGCACTGCTGTCCAGCTCCAGCGTTATAATGAGTAGTGTGCACTCACCCTGCAGGTCGGGGTCGGCGGCCAGGCGGCGCTGGATCTCCTCCACGTTGGCGAAGTCCGCGCGCTGCGCCTCCAGCTGCTGCTCCACGCGCTCCAGCGCCGCCGGCACCGCGCGCCGCGCACTGCTGTCCAGCTCCAGCGTTATAATGAGTAGTGTGCACTCACCCTGCAGGTCGGGGTCGGCGGCCAGGCGGCGCTGGATCTCCTCCACGTTGGCGAAGTCCGCGCGCTGCGCCTCCAGCTGCTGCTCCACGCGCTCCAGCGCCGCCGGCACCGCGCGCCGCGCACTGCTGTCCAGCTCCAGCGTTATAATGAGTAGTGTGCACTCACCCTGCAGGTCGGGGTCGGCGGCCAGGCGGCGCTGGATCTCCTCCACGTTGGCGAAGTCCGCGCGCTGCGCCTCCAGCTGCTGCTCCACGCGCTCCAGCGCCGCCGGCACCGCGCGCCGCGCACTGCTGTCCAGCTCCAGCGTTATAATGAGTAGTGTGCACTCACCCTGCAGGTCGGGGTCGGCGGCCAGGCGGCGCTGGATCTCCTCCACGTTGGCGAAGTCCGCGCGCTGCGCCTCCAGCTGCTGCTCCACGCGCTCCAGCGCCGCCGGCACCGCGCGCCGCGCACTGCTGTCCAGCTCCAGCGTTATAATGAGTAGTGTGCACTCACCCTGCAGGTCGGGGTCGGCGGCCAGGCGGCGCTGGATCTCCTCCACGTTGGCGAAGTCCGCGCGCTGCGCCTCCAGCTGCTGCTCCACGCGCTCCAGCGCCGCCGGCACCGCGCGCCGCGCACTGCTGTCCAGCTCCAGCGTTATAATGAGTAGTGTGCACTCACCCTGCAGGTCGGGGTCGGCGGCCAGGCGGCGCTGGATCTCCTCCACGTTGGCGAAGTCCGCGCGCTGCGCCTCCAGCTGCTGCTCCACGCGCTCCAGCGCCGCCGGCACCGCGCGCCGCGCACTGCTGTCCAGCTCCAGCGTTATAATGAGTAGTGTGCACTCACCCTGCAGGTCGGGGTCGGCGGCCAGGCGGCGCTGGATCTCCTCCACGTTGGCGAAGTCCGCGCGCTGCGCCTCCAGCTGCTGCTCCACGCGCTCCAGCGCCGCCGGCACCGCGCGCCGCGCACTGCTGTCCAGCTCCAGCGTTATAATGAGTAGTGTGCACTCACCCTGCAGGTCGGGGTCGGCGGCCAGGCGGCGCTGGATCTCCTCCACGTTGGCGAAGTCCGCGCGCTGCGCCTCCAGCTGCTGCTCCACGCGCTCCAGCGCCGCCGGCACCGCGCGCCGCGCACTGCTGTCCAGCTCCAGCGTTATAATGAGTAGTGTGCACTCACCCTGCAGGTCGGGGTCGGCGGCCAGGCGGCGCTGGATCTCCTCCACGTTGGCGAAGTCCGCGCGCTGCGCCTCCAGCTGCTGCTCCACGCGCTCCAGCGCCGCCGGCACCGCGCGCCGCGCACTGCTGTCCAGCTCCAGCGTTATAATGAGTAGTGTGCACTCACCCTGCAGGTCGGGGTCGGCGGCCAGGCGGCGCTGGATCTCCTCCACGTTGGCGAAGTCCGCGCGCTGCGCCTCCAGCTGCTGCTCCACGCGCTCCAGCGCCGCCGGCACCGCGCGCCGCGCACTGCTGTCCAGCTCCAGCGTTATAATGAGTAGTGTGCACTCACCCTGCAGGTCGGGGTCGGCGGCCAGGCGGCGCTGGATCTCCTCCACGTTGGCGAAGTCCGCGCGCTGCGCCTCCAGCTGCTGCTCCACGCGCTCCAGCGCCGCCGGCACCGCGCGCCGCGCACTGCTGTCCAGCTCCAGCGTTATAATGAGTAGTGTGCACTCACCCTGCAGGTCGGGGTCGGCGGCCAGGCGGCGCTGGATCTCCTCCACGTTGGCGAAGTCCGCGCGCTGCGCCTCCAGCTGCTGCTCCACGCGCTCCAGCGCCGCCGGCACCGCGCGCCGCGCACTGCTGTCCAGCTCCAGCGTTATAATGAGTAGTGTGCACTCACCCTGCAGGTCGGGGTCGGCGGCCAGGCGGCGCTGGATCTCCTCCACGTTGGCGAAGTCCGCGCGCTGCGCCTCCAGCTGCTGCTCCACGCGCTCCAGCGCCGCCGGCACCGCGCGCCGCGCACTGCTGTCCAGCTCCAGCGTTATAATGAGTAGTGTGCACTCACCCTGCAGGTCGGGGTCGGCGGCCAGGCGGCGCTGGATCTCCTCCACGTTGGCGAAGTCCGCGCGCTGCGCCTCCAGCTGCTGCTCCACGCGCTCCAGCGCCGCCGGCACCGCGCGCCGCGCACTGCTGTCCAGCTCCAGCGTTATAATGAGTAGTGTGCACTCACCCTGCAGGTCGGGGTCGGCGGCCAGGCGGCGCTGGATCTCCTCCACGTTGGCGAAGTCCGCGCGCTGCGCCTCCAGCTGCTGCTCCACGCGCTCCAGCGCCGCCGGCACCGCGCGCCGCGCACTGCTGTCCAGCTCCAGCGTTATAATGAGTAGTGTGCACTCACCCTGCAGGTCGGGGTCGGCGGCCAGGCGGCGCTGGATCTCCTCCACGTTGGCGAAGTCCGCGCGCTGCGCCTCCAGCTGCTGCTCCACGCGCTCCAGCGCCGCCGGCACCGCGCGCCGCGCACTGCTGTCCAGCTCCAGCGTTATAATGAGTAGTGTGCACTCACCCTGCAGGTCGGGGTCGGCGGCCAGGCGGCGCTGGATCTCCTCCACGTTGGCGAAGTCCGCGCGCTGCGCCTCCAGCTGCTGCTCCACGCGCTCCAGCGCCGCCGGCACCGCGCGCCGCGCACTGCTGTCCAGCTCCAGCGTTATAATGAGTAGTGTGCACTCACCCTGCAGGTCGGGGTCGGCGGCCAGGCGGCGCTGGATCTCCTCCACGTTGGCGAAGTCCGCGCGCTGCGCCTCCAGCTGCTGCTCCACGCGCTCCAGCGCCGCCGGCACCGCGCGCCGCGCACTGCTGTCCAGCTCCAGCGTTATAATGAGTAGTGTGCACTCACCCTGCAGGTCGGGGTCGGCGGCCAGGCGGCGCTGGATCTCCTCCACGTTGGCGAAGTCCGCGCGCTGCGCCTCCAGCTGCTGCTCCACGCGCTCCAGCGCCGCCGGCACCGCGCGCCGCGCACTGCTGTCCAGCTCCAGCGTTATAATGAGTAGTGTGCACTCACCCTGCAGGTCGGGGTCGGCGGCCAGGCGGCGCTGGATCTCCTCCACGTTGGCGAAGTCCGCGCGCTGCGCCTCCAGCTGCTGCTCCACGCGCTCCAGCGCCGCCGGCACCGCGCGCCGCGCACTGCTGTCCAGCTCCAGCGTTATAATGAGTAGTGTGCACTCACCCTGCAGGTCGGGGTCGGCGGCCAGGCGGCGCTGGATCTCCTCCACGTTGGCGAAGTCCGCGCGCTGCGCCTCCAGCTGCTGCTCCACGCGCTCCAGCGCCGCCGGCACCGCGCGCCGCGCACTGCTGTCCAGCTCCAGCGTTATAATGAGTAGTGTGCACTCACCCTGCAGGTCGGGGTCGGCGGCCAGGCGGCGCTGGATCTCCTCCACGTTGGCGAAGTCCGCGCGCTGCGCCTCCAGCTGCTGCTCCACGCGCTCCAGCGCCGCCGGCACCGCGCGCCGCGCACTGCTGTCCAGCTCCAGCGTTATAATGAGTAGTGTGCACTCACCCTGCAGGTCGGGGTCGGCGGCCAGGCGGCGCTGGATCTCCTCCACGTTGGCGAAGTCCGCGCGCTGCGCCTCCAGCTGCTGCTCCACGCGCTCCAGCGCCGCCGGCACCGCGCGCCGCGCACTGCTGTCCAGCTCCAGCGTTATAATGAGTAGTGTGCACTCACCCTGCAGGTCGGGGTCGGCGGCCAGGCGGCGCTGGATCTCCTCCACGTTGGCGAAGTCCGCGCGCTGCGCCTCCAGCTGCTGCTCCACGCGCTCCAGCGCCGCCGGCACCGCGCGCCGCGCACTGCTGTCCAGCTCCAGCGTTATAATGAGTAGTGTGCACTCACCCTGCAGGTCGGGGTCGGCGGCCAGGCGGCGCTGGATCTCCTCCACGTTGGCGAAGTCCGCGCGCTGCGCCTCCAGCTGCTGCTCCACGCGCTCCAGCGCCGCCGGCACCGCGCGCCGCGCACTGCTGTCCAGCTCCAGCGTTATAATGAGTAGTGTGCACTCACCCTGCAGGTCGGGGTCGGCGGCCAGGCGGCGCTGGATCTCCTCCACGTTGGCGAAGTCCGCGCGCTGCGCCTCCAGCTGCTGCTCCACGCGCTCCAGCGCCGCCGGCACCGCGCGCCGCGCACTGCTGTCCAGCTCCAGCGTTATAATGAGTAGTGTGCACTCACCCTGCAGGTCGGGGTCGGCGGCCAGGCGGCGCTGGATCTCCTCCACGTTGGCGAAGTCCGCGCGCTGCGCCTCCAGCTGCTGCTCCACGCGCTCCAGCGCCGCCGGCACCGCGCGCCGCGCACTGCTGTCCAGCTCCAGCGTTATAATGAGTAGTGTGCACTCACCCTGCAGGTCGGGGTCGGCGGCCAGGCGGCGCTGGATCTCCTCCACGTTGGCGAAGTCCGCGCGCTGCGCCTCCAGCTGCTGCTCCACGCGCTCCAGCGCCGCCGGCACCGCGCGCCGCGCACTGCTGTCCAGCTCCAGCGTTATAATGAGTAGTGTGCACTCACCCTGCAGGTCGGGGTCGGCGGCCAGGCGGCGCTGGATCTCCTCCACGTTGGCGAAGTCCGCGCGCTGCGCCTCCAGCTGCTGCTCCACGCGCTCCAGCGCCGCCGGCACCGCGCGCCGCGCACTGCTGTCCAGCTCCAGCGTTATAATGAGTAGTGTGCACTCACCCTGCAGGTCGGGGTCGGCGGCCAGGCGGCGCTGGATCTCCTCCACGTTGGCGAAGTCCGCGCGCTGCGCCTCCAGCTGCTGCTCCACGCGCTCCAGCGCCGCCGGCACCGCGCGCCGCGCACTGCTGTCCAGCTCCAGCGTTATAATGAGTAGTGTGCACTCACCCTGCAGGTCGGGGTCGGCGGCCAGGCGGCGCTGGATCTCCTCCACGTTGGCGAAGTCCGCGCGCTGCGCCTCCAGCTGCTGCTCCACGCGCTCCAGCGCCGCCGGCACCGCGCGCCGCGCACTGCTGTCCAGCTCCAGCGTTATAATGAGTAGTGTGCACTCACCCTGCAGGTCGGGGTCGGCGGCCAGGCGGCGCTGGATCTCCTCCACGTTGGCGAAGTCCGCGCGCTGCGCCTCCAGCTGCTGCTCCACGCGCTCCAGCGCCGCCGGCACCGCGCGCCGCGCACTGCTGTCCAGCTCCAGCGTTATAATGAGTAGTGTGCACTCACCCTGCAGGTCGGGGTCGGCGGCCAGGCGGCGCTGGATCTCCTCCACGTTGGCGAAGTCCGCGCGCTGCGCCTCCAGCTGCTGCTCCACGCGCTCCAGCGCCGCCGGCACCGCGCGCCGCGCACTGCTGTCCAGCTCCAGCGTTATAATGAGTAGTGTGCACTCACCCTGCAGGTCGGGGTCGGCGGCCAGGCGGCGCTGGATCTCCTCCACGTTGGCGAAGTCCGCGCGCTGCGCCTCCAGCTGCTGCTCCACGCGCTCCAGCGCCGCCGGCACCGCGCGCCGCGCACTGCTGTCCAGCTCCAGCGTTATAATGAGTAGTGTGCACTCACCCTGCAGGTCGGGGTCGGCGGCCAGGCGGCGCTGGATCTCCTCCACGTTGGCGAAGTCCGCGCGCTGCGCCTCCAGCTGCTGCTCCACGCGCTCCAGCGCCGCCGGCACCGCGCGCCGCGCACTGCTGTCCAGCTCCAGCGCGCGCGAGCACTGCGCGACACAACCATGTGAGTACGGAACGATCGAGTGAGTGGAAACAAATCGATTGGCTAGATTAGAATAAAAACATACTTCGTCGAGTGCTTTCTCGGCGTCGTCGGCCCAGGTGTCGAAGGCCTTGTACCCGAGCTGGAAGTCCTGGCGCTCGTCCGCCAGGCGCGGCTTCTTAGAGCCGCTGTGCGCCACCGAGCGAGTCGGCGCGGGCGGCGTGACGTCACTCGCCGACGTGTCCATCGCCGCGGACGACGAGTCCAGGTCGATGTCGAATCCCAAGTCTTTTATCTGATGGAACAAGTAGTTAATTTTATTTTTGTGAGCTATAACTATATCTCTGATTACTGCCACAATGGTCGTCCGACTGATGCTGGTGTCACGTTGTTAAAAGATGCCATAGGAATGTTTTGAGACCTCTCCAAGGCATTTGATTGCGTAAATCACGAAATCTTGCTCGTAAAACTAGAACATTACGGACTAGGTCAACTTGCACTTAGTTTAGTGAAGTCTTAATTAAATGACAGACTGACAGAAGTTCAAATAAACGGTGTCAATTCAAGGGGCTTAAAAGTCAAAATGGGGGTACCACAAGGTTCAATATTGGGTCCGTTCCACTTTTTAGTATACATTAATGATCTACTCCATCTTTTAAAAAATCAACCACAAATGGTGTTATTTGCTGACGATACGTCTTAATTTTTAAGATAGATAAACGATCTACAAATCTTGACGACGTAAATAACGCCCTACAGCAGGTCCAAAATTGGTTAACTGCTAATAATTTTGTATTAAATGGGAAAAAAACGAAGTGTATCAGATTTCCTTTACCGAATGTCAAAAGTAATAATTACGACATAGTATTGAACAAAAGAAAATTGAATTGGTCGAAGAAACGGTGTTCCTAGGGACCACGCTTGACTCAAGGCTACAATGGTCCACATCTCTTGCGGGATGGCTAAGTTCAGCAGCATATGCTGTCAGAAAACTCCGTCAATTTACTGATATAGATACCGCAAGGCTGGTTTATTTTAGTCACTTTCATAGTATTGTTACGAGCTTGGGGTTCGTGACAATAAAAACAGCCGACGACCGAGCCGTGCCAACTGACCAGATATCGAGAAGTGTAGAATATTCTGGCATAGAAATGTCTAGAAGATAGCGACTCTACTAGTTCTGCTACTCATGGCCTAGCGTCATCTAGTATCGAGTAGCAGAACTAGTAGAGTGACTACCACTAACTTAGAGTAACTAATGTCGATATGTACCGCCGGGTACATATCGACATTAACATTAATTCTAGCGCGTATACTGCTAGCAAATCATCTTTGCCTCTCTTAAGTTAGGTGTTTGTGACGACCGCGCAGGTGCAATCGCGTAAAAAAGTGTTAGCGCGTTAAAATATTTTCGTTTTATATGTATTATATTATGTATGTTCTTGAATAGTGTTTTTTTCTACTCACTTGAATAAAGTTGTAGAAGCAGTTTGCGATTGTAAGATAGGTATGTAGAAATGCATAAGAAGGTAATAAGTATAGTAATTGAAAGTGAGGGATTGTGTTCGCACCAAATAAATGAAAGCTAAATTTAAAGGTACATGCATCACTTGAAGTATAGCCAGCTAATTCGTTGTCGCGGGTTCAAGGTGGATCACAAACACAAACTCAGACACAAGCGGGGGCACAGCGCATTACCCAAACTAGTTCAATATAAAGTTTATTAGTCCATATAAAGTCTTTTAGTATTTACTCAGTCAATATCGCTCAAAATTTCCGAAACTCCTTCCATAAATCAATTTTTGGGGCCATTAATAAGAAGATAACAAAACAATAACAAAAACAACTAATTAAAAAAAACTTGAGAGGTGTCAAGGGACACCCGGATGGAACGAAGTTCCTTTCTAAGAGTGTGTATATATATATATATATTATATACTCTCTCGACTTCGTAAACACAACAGTGTGACATAATTTTAAATCCTATAGTGAACTCCCAAAGATGGCGGGAAAATTAAATTATTTTTATAGGGTTTGGTGAGAGTTAGGCGAATATTTTAAAAACTTGTTTATTTAAATGTTTTTAGAGTTCCGTACCCGAAGGGTAAAACGGGACCCTATTACTAAGACTCCGCTGTCCGTTTGTCCGTCTGTCTGTCCGTCTGTCTGTCCGTCTGTCTGTCCGTCCGTCTGTCCGTCCGTCTGTCCGTCAGTCCGTCTGTCTGTCCGTCTGTCTGTCCGTCCGTCTGTCTCTCCGTCTGTCTCTCCGTCTGTCTGTCCGTCTGTCTGTCCGTCTGTCTGTCCGTCTGTCTGTCCGTCCGTCTGTCTGTCCGTCTATCTGTCCGTCTGTCCGTCTGTCCGTGTGTCCGTCTGTCTATCCGTCTGTCTGTCTGTCTGTCCGTCTGTCTGTCTGTCTGTCCGTCTTTCTGTCCGTTTGTCTGTCCGTCTGTCTGTACGTCTGTGTGTCCGTCTGTCTGTCTGTCCGTCTATCTGTTCGTCTGTCTGTTCGTCTGTCTGTTCGTCTGTCTGTCCGTCTGTCTGTCGTCTTCCCTTAATGCGCGAGTCCGACTCACACTTGGCAGGTTTTTAATAAATAAAAAAGTGTCGTTAGAAAGAGGAAATGAAAATATCTGGCGTATGAATTTTTTCCGTCTAGCCCCCTTTCACAACGCGCGATAAGGAACTTCGTTCCAAAACTTCGTTCCAATAATTACAACGTGTAGCACTTCTGGCATCGACAGTCTTATTGCATTGAGCAAGCGAGACACGAGTAAGCATCGAACTTATACGAGCGACTGAGATGCCACTACACGCGCCAGCTTCCGCAAGACTGCGCATGCGCGGTGTTATGATCGGTTGTAAAATAGACTACTGCGCTGCGAATTGTGACGAACTTCAGAGTGGCAAAGTTGTTTGACGCTTAGTATAACAGTATCATGTCTTACGATATCTTATTATGGGGACGCACCGCACTGCTGCGCCAGCTCGCTGGTGTCCTCCAGCTGTATATAACAAGAGCCTCACCCGCTGCGCCTGCACGTCCAGTATCATGAGCAGCGCGTCCAGGCGGTCGTGCAGCGCCTCCGCGCGGTCCAGCAGCGCCGGCTCGGGCGCACCGCACTGCTGCGCCAGCTCGCTGGTGGCCTCCAGCTGTATATAACAAGAGCCTCACCCGCTGCGCCTGCACGTCCAGTATCATGAGCAGCGCGTCCAGGCGGTCGTGCAGCGCCTCCGCGCGGTCCAGCAGCGCCGGCTCGGGCGCACCGCACTGCTGCGCCAGCTCGCTGGTGGCCTCCAGCTGTATATAACAAGAGCCTCACCCGCTGCGCCTGCACGTCCAGTATCATGAGCAGCGCGTCCAGGCGGTCGTGCAGCGCCTCCGCGCGGTCCAGCAGCGCCGGCTCGGGCGCACCGCACTGCTGCGCCAGCTCGCTGGTGGCCTCCAGCTGTATATAACAAGAGCCTCACCCGCTGCGCCTGCACGTCCAGTATCATGAGCAGCGCGTCCAGGCGGTCGTGCAGCGCCTCCGCGCGGTCCAGCAGCGCCGGCTCGGGCGCACCGCACTGCTGCGCCAGCTCGCTGGTGGCCTCCAGCTGTATATAACAAGAGCCTCACCCGCTGCGCCTGCACGTCCAGTATCATGAGCAGCGCGTCCAGGCGGTCGTGCAGCGCCTCCGCGCGGTCCAGCAGCGCCGGCTCGGGCGCACCGCACTGCTGCGCCAGCTCGCTGGTGGCCTCCAGCTGTATATAACAAGAGCCTCACCCGCTGCGCCTGCACGTCCAGTATCATGAGCAGCGCGTCCAGGCGGTCGTGCAGCGCCTCCGCGCGGTCCAGCAGCGCCGGCTCGGGCGCACCGCACTGCTGCGCCAGCTCGCTGGTGGCCTCCAGCTGTATATAACAAGAGCCTCACCCGCTGCGCCTGCACGTCCAGTATCATGAGCAGCGCGTCCAGGCGGTCGTGCAGCGCCTCCGCGCGGTCCAGCAGCGCCGGCTCGGGCGCACCGCACTGCTGCGCCAGCTCGCTGGTGGCCTCCAGCTGTATATAACAAGAGCCTCACCCGCTGCGCCTGCACGTCCAGTATCATGAGCAGCGCGTCCAGGCGGTCGTGCAGCGCCTCCGCGCGGTCCAGCAGCGCCGGCTCGGGCGCACCGCACTGCTGCGCCAGCTCGCTGGTGGCCTCCAGCTGTATATAACAAGAGCCTCACCCGCTGCGCCTGCACGTCCAGTATCATGAGCAGCGCGTCCAGGCGGTCGTGCAGCGCCTCCGCGCGGTCCAGCAGCGCCGGCTCGGGCGCACCGCACTGCTGCGCCAGCTCGCTGGTGGCCTCCAGCTGTATATAACAAGAGCCTCACCCGCTGCGCCTGCACGTCCAGTATCATGAGCAGCGCGTCCAGGCGGTCGTGCAGCGCCTCCGCGCGGTCCAGCAGCGCCGGCTCGGGCGCACCGCACTGCTGCGCCAGCTCGCTGGTGGCCTCCAGCTGTATATAACAAGAGCCTCACCCGCTGCGCCTGCACGTCCAGTATCATGAGCAGCGCGTCCAGGCGGTCGTGCAGCGCCTCCGCGCGGTCCAGCAGCGCCGGCTCGGGCGCACCGCACTGCTGCGCCAGCTCGCTGGTGGCCTCCAGCTGTATATAACAAGAGCCTCACCCGCTGCGCCTGCACGTCCAGTATCATGAGCAGCGCGTCCAGGCGGTCGTGCAGCGCCTCCGCGCGGTCCAGCAGCGCCGGCTCGGGCGCACCGCACTGCTGCGCCAGCTCGCTGGTGGCCTCCAGCTGTATATAACAAGAGCCTCACCCGCTGCGCCTGCACGTCCAGTATCATGAGCAGCGCGTCCAGGCGGTCGTGCAGCGCCTCCGCGCGGTCCAGCAGCGCCGGCTCGGGCGCACCGCACTGCTGCGCCAGCTCGCTGGTGGCCTCCAGCTGTATATAACAAGAGCCTCACCCGCTGCGCCTGCACGTCCAGTATCATGAGCAGCGCGTCCAGGCGGTCGTGCAGCGCCTCCGCGCGGTCCAGCAGCGCCGGCTCGGGCGCACCGCACTGCTGCGCCAGCTCGCTGGTGGCCTCCAGCTGTATATAACAAGAGCCTCACCCGCTGCGCCTGCACGTCCAGTATCATGAGCAGCGCGTCCAGGCGGTCGTGCAGCGCCTCCGCGCGGTCCAGCAGCGCCGGCTCGGGCGCACCGCACTGCTGCGCCAGCTCGCTGGTGGCCTCCAGCTGTATATAACAAGAGCCTCACCCGCTGCGCCTGCACGTCCAGTATCATGAGCAGCGCGTCCAGGCGGTCGTGCAGCGCCTCCGCGCGGTCCAGCAGCGCCGGCTCGGGCGCACCGCACTGCTGCGCCAGCTCGCTGGTGGCCTCCAGCTGTATATAACAAGAGCCTCACCCGCTGCGCCTGCACGTCCAGTATCATGAGCAGCGCGTCCAGGCGGTCGTGCAGCGCCTCCGCGCGGTCCAGCAGCGCCGGCTCGGGCGCACCGCACTGCTGCGCCAGCTCGCTGGTGGCCTCCAGCTGTATATAACAAGAGCCTCACCCGCTGCGCCTGCACGTCCAGTATCATGAGCAGCGCGTCCAGGCGGTCGTGCAGCGCCTCCGCGCGGTCCAGCAGCGCCGGCTCGGGCGCACCGCACTGCTGCGCCAGCTCGCTGGTGGCCTCCAGCTGTATATAACAAGAGCCTCACCCGCTGCGCCTGCACGTCCAGTATCATGAGCAGCGCGTCCAGGCGGTCGTGCAGCGCCTCCGCGCGGTCCAGCAGCGCCGGCTCGGGCGCACCGCACTGCTGCGCCAGCTCGCTGGTNAGCTTAAATATAAAGTTTCATGGTTTTATATTTCAAAATTAAAAATTCCCATACAAACTTTCAACCCCTATTTCAACCCCTTCATCCCTTTTTTAAATAAAAAGTAGCCTATGTTTTGTCTCAGGGTCTAAAGATTGTCTGTACCAAATTTCATCAAAATCGGTTGCGGGGTTTAAGCGGGAAAGCGTAACAGACAGACAGACAGACAGACAAAGTTACTTTCGCATTTATAATATTAGTTGGGATGAGTATGACACTATCATGAATTACAGGGCTTTTCATAACGACCGCTCGAACTTTGAAATAAAACAAATTGTTTATGATATTGCTACAATTTTTATGTTATTTTAAAGAACATTTGATGACATTATGTATGGAACATAATTTCAGCCAAATGGCCGCCCCAACACCGCTGAAGGAGGTGTATATCCTGGTGGACCAATTTTGGACGATATTTTCGCATAATGGGGCACAATTTCATGAAGAACGCGAGAAATAGTCAGCATAGACTTGAAATTTCACGTAGTCCCACAGAAAGTGATCGAGCGTCCACACGATCACACCACACGATCTCAGTGGCCAAATGATTTCACGCGAGATCCTCGGGAACTCTCGATAACCAATAAATTTAATGTTTGATAATAAATTTGTTTGTAAACCATTTCTACGTGTTGTTGAAGCGTGTAGTGTTCTATGGTGAAATGTCACGAATAAATATATATTCCCGCCAAATTTGACAGCCATCGCTTATACAAGATGGCCGCTATGAACTGTCAAAGTTCGAGCGTCCTTATTGAAAAACCCTGTCCTTTTATTTTTTAATGACTTAAAATAAAATAAGGATGAGCGATATCAGTGTACCACAATACGTGTGACGGTATGCACTGACCGGAACGCGGCGAGGTGGCGGTGCTGCTGCTGCATGAGCGCGGCGTGCACGTCGGCCTGCGTGGCCAGCGCGGCGCGGCGCAGCGCCTCCCAGCGCGTGTTGAGCA
>NDFZ01004127.1:0-54747 GCA_002192655.3 Mamestra configurata
TATTTCGACACAAATGTATTTTTGTTAAGAAATAAATAACTTGAACTTGAACTTGAACTTGAAGTTCCAACCCACCATCTACAGACCTTCTTAAAAGAGAACTTTTGGCCGAAAGGTGTCGTATTTCGACGATTCCGAGGGCGGTTACGCGATACCACGCAGCGAAACACGACGTAGACAACGTTTCGTGTATAGTTCTAGTGTAATATAATAAGGTCTATTCGTATGTATTAATTTATTATTGTATAAGAAAATTTTGTGTATTTTATCTATAGACCTCAGTTGCCTGATAATAAAAACGTTGATTATATTGATTATTATTATTATAAAACTGCTACAGTACAAACTATTACTTTAACCATAGCAGACAAATAACTACGAATATTATTGAAAACCAACATAGTTCTTAAATTTATCAATGTGGATAGTAACAAATAGCAATGTACGAGTATATAAAGAATCGGTCGAAGTAAAGAAAAAAATTTAACAAAATATATTGGTTGTTGTATGTCAGCCAAGGCAAATTGTTAAACATAATAAATAAAATTTGCAACAAGTTGGTTTTAGTCATGATAAAAGTAGGTATTTAGTATGGTTAAACATTGTAATACTGATTTAATTTGTAATGTGCTTGGATTCAGCAATTTTATTTTACAGAATATTATAAAACTTATGCTGCAGTTTCATTAATGCGAGACCTCATATCATCCGTCTATGGAAACAATCCGCAAATATCAACTTGCGTAAATGCCTGGTTTTGCGAAAGAGCTATTTTGACTCCACTATACAACCAAGCAGCAGCAATAAACGCTGAAATTTTGAACATTGTATCGGGGGATAATGTAAAGTATATTATTATCTCCATTAACAGAGTTATGGAAGATGACGAATCTACCAGCTACCCAGTAAAATTTTTAGAATCCTTCAGTGCTCCTGGACTACCAGCTCATAAAATAAATTTAAAGTCTGCGTACCCATAATGCTCCTTGGAAATTTAAGCCCGCAAAACTTTGCAACGGTACCAGATTAAAAGTGACCAATTTACAACGAAACCTGAGAGAAGCAAAGATTTTTAACAGGGTGCGGAACAGGTGGTTGTGTTTTTATTCCTCGGATTCCTCTCCTTCCAAACAATTTTCCATTTATTTTTAAACGAGTCCAGTTTCCAGTGAGTCTATGTTTTGCGATGACAATTAATAAAGCCCAAGGTTAGACGCTAAAAACTGTGGGTGTGGATCTAAGTATTAGACATTTTTCGCATTGCCAGCTTTATGTGGCTCTGTCACGTGTTAGCAATACTAGCAGCCTGTATGCCTTGATCCCCGATGGCTATACGTCTTATATCGTGTATAGTGAAGCATTACTGTAAAGTATATTTTTTTTAAATACCCAAACGACGGTGTAAAAATAATCCAAAATAAACCAAAAGATATATCCAAAAAATGCTGGCCAAATTCACTATTCCACGCGGACGAAGTCGCGGGCATAGCTAGTTCTATATATAATGCTCGATAACGCCAAATGTCTCTATAATAAACCTTGCCTACTTTTATACCCAAACATAACACATGTGCCTTTATTAAACGGTAATATGAAACTTATTCGTAAGGAAAAGATTTACCGTTTTTTATACGCACCTTAAGAAAAAAGTGTTCTATCGAGAACACTTATACGATCGAATGAGAGTTTTTGGCCATTTCTGAAGAATTTCCAAGTACATTAAAATTTCAAGTGAATGATAACTTTCAGGCTCACTTTGCTGTCAAAATGATCAAGTTCAGCAACTAAAATCACTTCAAAATGAGTAACTATACACTCTTAAGTTTCAGCTATCAAAGTGGAGTTTATTATGCAGATAGCTGTTTCTAGCATAGAAGTTTGTAACTAAATCACAAATGTTGAAGTCAAAGTCAAGTCAATTCATTTATTTAAACTAGACCATTAAAAGGCACTTTTGAACGTCAAATTTACAGTTTAAAATTAAAATATAAGTGACTCTAGTTGTACATTCGCAAAAAGTCTTATGGAGAAGAACGGACAAGAAGTTCCATAGTTACTCTTTTCAAATATAAATTTTACAATATTTTGTATACATAGGTACATTGATCAACTGATTATATTATGTGAGCACAATGCATCCAACATTACACTAATATACAGCACACACTTATATACTATAGGTACAACAAAGCAATACCAGCAGAGATAAAATTAAGTTTGCTAGTAAGGGACATGGTACTCACATATTTACAATATAATTAAAAACAATGGATCAGTGTGTGAGTTAAATTACATATTAAAAACCTGAAAGTACACCAGTAAATAAAACAAGTTTGACTTTTTCTACTATACCCTCGATTGTCCTATGGAGCAGGACCAGCATGTTTCCAAGCATTCTTATCTTTAATATAATCATCTAGTTTGTAATATGCTTGTTTACAAAGTGTGGTTTTAATGTAAGTTTTAAATTTTCTTTCATTTAGTTCTAATATGTCACAAGGTATTTTGTTGTAACATTTAACACAGTACCCCATGAAAGATGTTCGTACTTTGGCTAATCTATAAAATGTTTGATCTAAATTATTTTTATTTCTAGTATTAAAATGATGTCTATCACTAATTTTGTTAAAGAGATGTCGATTTTTTCTTACATACATAATATTCTCATAAATGAATTGACAAGGTACTGTCATAATATTAATCTTTTTAAAAAGTTCCCTCAGAGAATCGCGGCGACAAAGATTATAAATGGCTCTAACAGCTCGCTTTTGCAAAAAAAAAATACAGATTCAATATCTGCAGCACGACCCCACAGCAAAATACCGTACGACATAATGCTGTGAAAGTAAGTAAAATAGATCAAGCGCGCGGTTTCTACATCTGTTAACTGTCTTATCTTTCTAATAGCATAAGCGGCTGAGCCTAGCCGCCCCGCAAGAGATGTTATGTGAGGTCCCCATTAACCAAAACCAAAGTAAACCAAAGTTGGACCTGATGAATAGAGTTATTGACATTATCAAGACTTTGTGACCGTCTGTCTATCCTAAATATCAATGATGTGTCATCAGCAAATAACACCATCTTTGGTTGATTTTGAAGCAATTCGGGCAAATCGTTTATATATACTAAAAAGAGGAATGGACCCAATATTGAACCTTGCGGAACGCCCATTGTCATTTCAGACCCTAGTGAGTTTACACCGTTTACCTGGACTTTAACCTGTCTGTCTTTCAAGTATGATCTAATCAAATCAAAGGATGTATTCCTAATCCCATAATGCTCGAGTTTCAACAAAAGCGTCTCATGGTTAACGCAATCGAACGCCTTCGAGAGGTCGCAAAAGATTCCAATGGCGTCTTTTGAATCTTCCCAGGCGTTAAAGATGTTCTTTATTAGGGTGACACCGGCGTCAGTTGTACAACGCCCTTTGGTGAAACCGTACTGTTGTTCATGAAAGATGGAATTTTTATTAAAGTGAAGTAACATCTGATTAAGCATTAACTTTTCGAACACCTTACTGAGAACCGGCAGGATTAACACCGGCCTATAATTGTTGGGATAGGCTATGACTATCACCCGATTTAAACAGTGGAACGACTTTAATGTGTTTCATGAGATCAGGAAATACTCCCTGATCCACTAGAGTTAAATATGAGAGCTAAGTAGGGAGCAATAGTTTCAATTATAGATCTACAGACTTTTAAAGACATTCCCCAAAGATCTTATGTTGATTTAATTTTAAGATTTTTAAAAGCTTTTATAGTAGCCTGGGGGTTTTTGGATGTTGAAACTTGAACTCTGATGAACATACCTTGACGTTCTTCCGAAGTAAGGCAGCAGGGAGCGCGGGTGACGAGTTAAGAGCCTCTGTCGTTTTACGAGGAATATCAGCAAAGAAGTTTTCAAAGTTGAGTGGGGAGGAGACATGAATATTGGATGTACTTAATTCAATCCAATCCAATGATAAATGATATTTATTTTGCAAGTAGGTTAAACATAACACTTTTACACGTCAATCTTTTTTGGTTATTTTAAGCTAGATGAAGCCGGTGTTTCCTAGCTGACTACCCTGAGAAGAAACACCGAAACAAACTCAGAGGTCAAAGTTTATTTCAAAGTCCATACAATTTGTACTAGTCAAATCATATGAGAAGCATGTAGGCCACACAGATTTGAGTGGACCTGTCCTGATAGTGCAAGCATTTGTCAGTTATCGTGTAGCTCAAACTTAGAACTTTGAGGAGCTCAATGATTTGACGAACAATACCAAAGGAAGGACATTTGAGTAGGCCGCATAAATAACTCAAACTGCCAGACTAACTTAAATTAAACCCTAATATGGCGGGCGGTCTACATAGTCCTCACATTCACAATACGTTCCACTCTTACCTAAAACTATCATTACAGGTCTGCGATCCAATGCGATAGATTGGCCTTACAAACTAAATCCTACATCTACATTTTATAAAATAATAAACTTTATTTTTAATCTAAGTAACTTAGTAAATATATTGTAACTTTTGCGAATTCACTCAAGTTGCACCACAATACATCAACCCTCTCGTGAACCTCATTCACCACCTGTATGGCTCTAGTGAGAGGAGTTCTCACCAGTAGGTTGGTTCTGGTTGCAGGCGCAGCAAGCAGGGGCGGGCATCGCCGCCTCCACTCCGGTCACGCAAAACTCTAGGTGCCGCAGCACTTCCAGGTTATGGGCCACGCCACGTAATAGCTTCACTACATACGCTACGAGCGAAAAGTCCCGTCGTACCCTTGAAGTGTTATACCCTACCATACCCAGAACAAATAGTGTAGGTTACATCAATGGATAAAATGGATATACCCCACACAGCTTGTAATACAAGTGTTTAGTTAACTTATTTTGAATACGTTCCAACATACCACTATATTTCGCCACATGAGGAGCCCATGTGAATGCACTATGTTCGAGGTGACCTCTGACTAATGCATCATATTATAATACCTGAGTGGCGTGATGTTGGTGAAGCCCTGAGACTGCCTGAGTACGAATCCTAAGTTTCTGTATGCCTTCTTACATATCTTATTGATATGCTCACGGAAGGTTAGTTCCTGAGAGAAGACTACCCCTAAGTCTCGTACCTGAGACACTCGTTGCACCGGCACATCCAAAACCTTGTATTGATAATTCAAAATAGTTCGCGCTCAAGTGAACGACATTACCGAACATTATAGCAACATTAAAATGCAGTTTTGTCATTGCTCCACTCGACCACTTTGTTGATGTCATCCTGCAGGCGTTCACAATCCGAGTGATCCCGAACCTCGAGCAGCAATTTTAGGTCATCCGCGAAAAATAAAGAAGTCCCATGTCTGACGACTTCCGGTAAGTCGTTAATCGTCATTATAAGCTCGAGAGGTCCAACATTGCTACCCTGGCTCACGTTCGATCTCGTGTAATACGGTTGAGATTCACAGCCATTGTAGTCTACATACTGTGGTGATCCTTTACATAGCTAGCAAAGAACTGTAGCAGAGATGTACATCCAATTTTCGCGAGCTTCCTTAATGAGACGTCATTATCCACCATATCGAACGCCTTTTTAAAATCGAAGTACGCAGCCTCTACCTGTACCCCAGAGTCTACTACCGGTACTACCCGCACCATAAAGTTGAGTAGGTTTGTGGCAGTGCTGCATCCCGATCGGAACCCATGTTGCGCATCTGACAGATGCGCGTGTACTTGTCCCTGAATGGATCGCTGAATAGCCGACTCCAGCACTTGAACAGGCGTCGAGAGTACAGGCACCGGTCTATAGTTACAGATATCCGGACTTGGTTTTCCTTTAGGAACCGGAACAACGCGCGTGACCTTCCACCTATGAGGGAAGGTGGCTTGTTCTAAAAATGCAATAAAAATGTAAAGTTATGAAGTCTCGCACCGTCTCGGAACAGAAACGCTGGTATACCGTCTGGGCCAGACGAACGTTTTGGCTTGAGACTCCGAAGCGCCTGCTGAACCTCTGAAAGACTCAGCGTATCAATATGTACAATTGTACACGTGCAACGGTCGCGCCGACCTGTGCCTCCGCCGCGCACTCGTGTAGTTGGGGTGGCTCCTTGTTGTACACAGACTGGTATTCAGCTGAATCCGGTTTGACTGGAAGCCGACCCCAATATAATTGGGAAAAGGCTAGGCAGATGATGATACTGCCAAAACGATTTTGGATCCTTTACAAATTGACACTGAATTTTATTTTTATGTTCTATGGGCGCAATTTCTATTAACTTTTTTATAAGAGTTCTATTTAATTTTTAATTCACTACTCCGCAAATTTGTGATAATCCCTACTCAATCTAGTTTTTTTTTTTTTTTTAATTCTGGCTTTAATTTGTGTTTTTGTTATTATATCTCTCGTATACCATACTGGGTATATCTACGTACCGCCAATTTCCACTACTAAGCTTTTCCGGGGTACGCACCCATTTATAGTACAATAAATGTTATCATAAAAGAAGTTCAACATCTCTTCCAAATCATGCATTCCATACATTATACTCCAGTCAATGGAAATTATCCTAGAATATAACAATTGAAAATCGGCCTTTTTCCAATTCCTCTGTGGTCTAATATGGCGTGCTCTAGAATCGCGGGCGTCGGTGGGGGATATCGGCGGGGCGGGGCGGGACGCACGCTAACCGCTAGCGGCGGGTGGTGCGCGTCGATCGGCACCAGCGCCTCATCCGACGCTACCACCGTCACTCCTCCGCTACCGCCCGCACTCAGAACCAAATCCAACTGACGACCTAAATGGTTGGGTACCGTGTTACTTTATGTGAACTCGCAATATGACAAAAAACATTTGAAATAATTACTAATATTAGCAGGACAAGAATACAAATTAAAATCACCAATTACAATAACTTCTCCTTACCTATCACACAATTTTTCTATTACTCTAAATAACTACTACATGTAATCATTTTCCGTACTACCTGGCGGAATGTAGATACGTATATGTAGGAATGTACACAAACAGAAAACGTTTGAAATGTACCGTTGCTCAAACTATATCATTGCGAAAACACAAATGTCTATCGATGTGTCCATGACAGGTAGTTGTCGCATCTCGAACCAGTGTGTGGCCACGAGAAGCGTGCCGCCTTGCTTTCGACAATCCGCTCGTTCACATCGTAATATATTATATCCGAGTGGAACAATTTCCGCGTCTTGTATGGACTCACTGCAGCCAGACTTAGCGAATAAGTGCGAGACAGATGCAATTAAGTTATTTCTGAAGTTGTCTAGCTTAGTCCGAAGACCCCTAACATTTTGATAATATATTTCAATTTCACTATTACTTATGACAGCCCACTGGCTGTTGGGTTGTTTACGAAACCAAATACATTAATTAAATTCGGCGTTCAGTGGCCATACTTTCGCATTATTCAACACGGTATAGTGTTTTTTTGGATACGCCTATAACAAAAGACCAGTAATCCCGTGCTGATCTATGTTTGATCCTCTCAATTTTCATAGGCGCTTCAGGCCCACACATATTTTTTATGTAATCAGTCATAGCTTCTAGTGTGATTTCCGGATGTAAGCGCCATAGATGTAGATATTTCATTGTTTCCATAGCCACTATTCCTTTTATTTCCGTATTTCTTCCAATAGTCACATTTTTGGACAAACAGTCAGGTTTCTTATATTGTACAGTAGTCCAGCCAGTTTCTTCTTCATGCTCCGACTGTTCAATAGCGTCTGGGGCGCTAGTATAACTCGCCTGTGTTCCAAGTAACGTAGTAGCAGATTTCGTGGCTCCACATTCATCCAATTATGGGTTTTGGCAGTCGATTGGTTAGGCGTATTATTTTTTTTTTTAGATTTATTGGTTTTATTTTGACCAACGGCTTCAGCAAATGAATAGTGAGAGCTAGTCGATGCCTCTTTCGATGGTGGAACGATGGTGGATGATGTCTGAGGTTGAGTATGGTGAGCCAATTGAAGATTGACTTTTTCTTCTATCACCGTCATTATTTAAACTAATTTGTCAAGATCGTTTTTTGTTTGCCTATATTGTTCTTGCAAAAGCACAATCTAATAATTTGCCTGAGAGTCCAGGTGGGCCACAATATCCAATCGAAACTGCCTTAGTTCATCCAGTAACACGGAATCCACATCGCTAAAAATTGTCTGCGAGAATTGGACCCGGCTTCCTCGTTGGGTGTTCACATTGTCAGGTGTCCTTGTTATGTGTAGTCTGCTGGTATTTGCTCTGAACGGCATATCTTTATTTCCGAGCTTTGGATTTATGCAACCACACTCCGGACATACCCATTTCTGTAAATGTTTTAAAAGCATCTAGATTAATTTTGAGACAACTTAAATCAAACCCTTTCATGAATTTTTCATTCGAGCATTCCATAAAGAAGCTATCTGTTATAGTTGTACTGCAAGCGCCGCACTGTTTCGCCATTATTTTTGAAATATAAATAAAAAATTACGTCGATGTGTGTGTTTAATGCCAAGCGCTCCACGTCTCACCGTCGTGCGACAAGGACAAATTATTTGTCGCGCGCAGCCTATTTCTTTCCCGCAAGGTGAGGAAGAGCTTACCTCGGTCTTGCTAGCGCGCACGATATTTGACTCGCGAATATAATAATCAGCGAAAAAGTTCACTCCACTTTAGTACTTAGTTCTTTGGTTGTACGACAACATTACAAATCAATTTTCCATGAATGACTTTACAGAGAACCGATTTTTTACTTACTCCGTTCCATTTTATAAGTTGGTCGACTATTACTCATTAACTCGTTTAGCTTAGGTAGCGATGATAGATGATATGCCACTAACATGATTTTTTTCACGTCTCCAAAAACAACCGTTTATCTGGCAGGCGGGGGGGACACTTGACTCTACTCTTACCCTCAATGTTTTAAACGACCTATCTACGACACCCCACATCATGGGATATATCGCCATTTTACAAGTAGGAGTGCACCCTAAAAAAATGTACTTTGAGATTTAGTTTTACCACTTTGTCGGCGTTATTAATTAACCGACTTTAGGAGGAGGTTCTCAATTCGACTGTTTTTTTTTAAGCTATTGCATAGCTTTTATCGCGGGCTTTGAGCGCGGGGACCGAATCAAGAAATTCCGTAACGAAAATAAACCTTACACCCCCCACTCCGACCGGCACAGCGGTGCGGCGTTGAAAGCCATGCATCGTCTAACGTCGTTTCAGTTCGGCAGACTTCGGCACGGTGTTTAAGTGCGTGCGACTAGACGAGTGAGTTCGAGCCTGCGACTAGTTGAACCTTAACGTGCATGTATATGGTACGACTGTACGACATGATAATCCGATTGAAATACCTAATTTCAATTGTATTGTTCAATTCAATCGAGATACTGTTCCAAAGTGTAGCTATTTACCAAAATAATAATAATGTTACTAATATTATGACTCCGAATATTGAAATAAATATTGCACGCGTTAGCGATGTTAATGTTAGGCGCTCATTTGTTTGAGATATTTGTGCGTGCTTATGCAAACTTAGAAATGGCCTACACATAGTCATGGACATTGGACGAGGTAGAGCATTTTATTCATCGCACTTTACTGGAGTACCTACACTGAAGAAGGGTCGAAAATACTTGGTACAAATGGTAATAACTTTCCACTTATCTTGGCTGGCGATTTCAACATCAACTTCGCTGATAAAAAATCAGAGCAGTTGACAACTTTACTTTCGGAAAAATTTAATTTGAAAATGAATAATAATCTACAAGAATCCACAACAAAATATGGGACCACCATTGACGCGGTATTTTCCAGATATTTAGAGGATATCAAGTCTCAAACTTATGTTTCTTATTTCAGTTACCATAAACCTATAGTTTCAATGATAAAAATTCCTGAATAACCTACATGTATTGTAAGACAATAAAAATATTTTAAACAATATTAACTTTTCATTTATTCAATAAAAGAAAAAAATTGTTTTCTTATCGGTCACCACGCTCAAAAAGTATAACTTGAATTAATATCAAAGAAAAATATTGCATATTATATTGCAATATTGCAGTATTTTTCTGCATAAATGAAATAAATAAATAATTGGACGTAGTTAAAAGGAAAGGATCCACCCCACACAGAGTTAGTTTGAGATATTCAAGTTTTAAGTTCAGATCGTGTTTCGTCTTTGATTCTCAATTTTAACTTTTTGGGATTGGTTTTAACTAAAAGATAAAGGTTTTGTTCAATTAAATCTTTAGAATAACAATTATCCAAGTGGTTTGGATCGTTTAAGTAATATGTGAATATGATTTTCTCAATATAATCTAAGTAGCTAGGAGCGATGTCAATAAAAAAAATAATGACCTGCCATATGTGTGGGTTGGTAACGTAACGCCATTATGACATGATGCGTTTCCAACGCATCATTTTAATTGGATCGTTTTTGTGATATTAAAGTTTGAACTACAAAGAGTGTTTCGGTATATAACTCATTTTCGCCCATACTGTGGGATGGATCCTTTCCGTTTAACTACGTCCAATTATAATTGCATAAGTTGATAAAAAATGCTATGCAATAGCTTTTTGTATGTTTCTTATGCGATCATTCCGTCAATTATGAATGGTTGGTGGATTTTGATGATTTTTTTTTTATCCGAAAGCCTATACTCCTGACGTGGTCCCATTGGAGCCAAGTCAAAATCTGATGATGGGATCCTAGGGAAATCGAGGGCAACCCTCAAATTTTAAAGGCACATATTGTGTTTTTTATATACTTTCTAACGCAATTCAGATAATTGTGCGCGGTAATCAATATCTCATCTTGCTGAGCTGATGATGGAAGCTATAGGTCAGGGTCTGATGCTGGAATCCCAAGAAAATGTTTGTTCAGCGATATTTTCGCCAATTGTCAACGGATTTGTATGATTCTTTTGTTTGTAGGAGTATTTTACAAACCAGTCCCGTTGCAATTTGGTGAAGATCTGATGAAGAACTTCGGAGGTAGGCATCTCTTCAATAAATGATATCAAATGACCCGGGATTGCTGAAATCGCATGCCTGTTTATTGTTTTCACCAGTTCATAACATAACATCACGCCGGTACGCTATGAAGGGGTAAGCGGATGCAAACAATTCAATCTGAATTAACATGTTTTTGGGGATTATCTGTTAGGGCATAACTTTATTGTTTATTAACCGATCTTGATGATTCTTTTTGCGTTGGGTTTAATTATAGTTATATTGCATTTGCATTGGACGGTGAACTTCAAATATAAACCAGTGACCTCCTCAACTTAAAATCAATCAAATCTAGTACCAAAGCAAAGTATATATTTAACTACGAGCTGGTCTGGACTTGGACTGAAAAGGCACACAGAGTAGTTACATTAATGAATTTAAGAAAATGAGTAGTTGTACTATTTGGCGTCAAGGAGTTCCTTAACGGCAAATAGGTAGTACAACCACTCATAATGTCACTTAGTTGTGGGGTATCACCAGTAAAAAGTGGATAATAAAAACTTTTTTACAAAAAATACAACCGACTTCCAAATATTATGTATACCCCATACCAAATTTCAACTTTCTAGCGCTAAGCGTCTCTGAGCTAAACCGCGGACAGACAGACGGACATGGTGAAATTATAAGGGTTCCTTTTTGACTATGGAACCCTAAAAACACACAGATTTAAGCGCTGTTATGCTTGAAATGTGAAGAAACAAAATTCCTTGTTGGAAATTAAAATAATACAACGAACCTTTTTTGTTTTTTGCCCTCACCTTACTTGGGGCTCGGAATGTCGTACAGAACCGAGGACAATGTATTTAAACAGCATACAAGCAATGTTAAATGTACATGTGAATACTCTATGGTGGGTTTCTGAAATGAATTGAAAAAGAAGAACCTACTTTAGCGCTAGATTTTGACAAGTTTTCTGTCTAAGGTTGAGTTTGAGAAATACTTCACGTGCTTAATTCAGAAACCGGGAAACATTGATGTAACAGCACTTAATTTCTACTGTCTTAAGAAGCCTTACGTTATCAAAGTTTTAAAACAACATTTATCTTTCACACATACACAAATTAACAAAGTCCTTATCGAAGGTTCGCAAAATCAAACAAGCACACAACCCTGTTGCGGGGGTTTCTGATACATAATCCTAGCCCCTAGGCTCAAAACAGGGTTTCACCACATCAACAGCAACTTGCGGTTACTTTGCGTAAAAAGTCTTACAACAACCGTTTCCTTTCATGGCGTGGGGAAGGAAATTATTATTTGTTAAGTATGGGAACTATAGGGTGTGTTTTAATTAATTGTTTGGTTAAAATTTGTTTTTGAAAAACATACCTAGTAGAAATGAGATGAGCCGTCGTTGCCTAAATAGCGTAATGTTATAGAAGATTATAAGGGGCGCGGGCGGTTTAAAATATCGAATTTTGATTGTGTTATATTCTAGTGTACAGAATTTGTCTGCCAGACTTTGAACTCTGAATAAAATAATCTATCATACCGATATTCTATAAAAGTTTATCTATAAATTCTATAGAAGTTTATGGAAGTACGTATCGTGTCGACCCGTCACAAATTAAACGCAAGTTAAGACTGTTTGGTCCAATCATAGCTAGAGAACGCGCTTTTGACAATTTGTAACAATAATTTTCAGTCTAGAAACCGGGCCTAAGAGCATTTATACATTTTTTTTTCTTTGATATCAGTGCTTGATAAGCCAAGTTTGAATAATGATAAGTATTAATATACTTATTACTTTATTGTTCACCTCAAAATAATGACAGGACAAACATTTATAAAAACAAGTCACATCAAAATATCTTTAGCGGTATGGGGTACAATATGTAGGTAAAGTCAACAAGAAGGTACGCAGAAGCTGAAACACTGATTTTAACTTCATGTTTCGTGTCAGATAAATGGCGGGATGAATGTGACACCCTTATTTAATATGAAGACATGTGAGAGATATAATGAAACATTTACTCACTGCGCAGAGCCCACATAACCTGAGAATTATTACTATTAATAATTTGGTGTAGAATGTACATTTGCGTACAAATGTACGAACATGAACTTGGCTGGGAAAGTAAGTTTGTGTGTTGGGATGTTTTGAACACAGACTTTAAAAAAACCGCCAAAGATAAAAAGTCTTACAATCTGAATGACAACCGCTTCCGATATCCTACAGACTTGAATACCTACATGTTGTTTCAGTTTTGATGACAACTTATTATGAACTATGACCCGATTTTTTATTTAGTGTACCAACGCTAGATAAAGAATTCGGTCATAGTTAGTTGATCGTTGATGAGTTGCTTCGCCTGGAACCATCCAGGCGAAGCAACTCCTCAACGATCAACATTTGCATTATACCGACTCCGGAGGGATATTTTTAATTATTTTTCTGTGCGTCAGGTGAATTGTTTACTGGACTTGTTAAAGTATCTGGAAAAGTATAATGCAAAAAAATGCACGCTGTAAAAGGCAACAAACATTGCACCATATAACCATGTAAGTTCCCACAGAACTTCCCATGAAGATTATAATGTCAAGCATTGTGTGTCCCTAAAGAACAACTACAACCTAACACCCCACAGGTTGCTTAGCTCACAACATAGCCAATGTAAAAACCACGTGCGTCCTCGCAGGATGCCCCAAAAAGGTCAGGCAAATTACCGTGCACCCAATAGATAGACATGCATTCATGTAGACCACATGCAAAGACATTAAATTATTTACCACGTGCAATCGTAGGTCGCAAATACATCCAAAGCGTCCAAATAAAACACACGATTTTTGGCGGCGTTGTTACGTACTATAGTTCATTGTGAAATAAAGCGGCCATTTTCGTCACTGGAATGGGAACTTAGATTTTTAATCCGTTTTTCAAGTTTGACCGTCCTTTAAGTCTTCTCCTCTGACTTCTTTTTAGCCATTTAAATGAAAGATGAGTAGTTTTTACATAAAATAACAAAAATAAAAAAGGACTAACGTGTCGCCGATAATAATAGACGTAACATCCGAATGAAGATTGTTACAGATGGCAGCACACGCCCGCGTAGGGATGTGTTTCTGCTTTTATTAAATTATGTGACGCCACATACTATAATACGAGACTACACTAGTTTTCTATCATCATTGGTGACGAGGCAATAATACGTATAATTTTATGTATTGAACCATTAAACTAGGACTATTGTGCAAATAAATAAATGCCCTAGAACATTTAGCGGTTCCTTATTAGATATCAACATGCGGTATTATCGCGACTATGGATCATCAAAATTAATTGTTGTAACTAGGTGTCCTGCTTCCTATGCTACTTTACTAATGATTAAATATGAAAATCTGTATGTTTAGTTGTGTCGAAGTTTTTATAATGAAACTTGGAACACGGGAAGGCTTGGATGAGGACGCTACTTTTAATCCCAGAAATAAAGATAGTGGGATAATTTAATACCTTAACTCGGGCGAAGCAGCTGGAAAGCAAGATTTTATCTATATCTGAGTAACTGCGTTTGTTATCTCGGAGCTACACGTGAAAATAAATAATTTAGTAACCAACCTGGATTGACAGAGGGATGCTCCCAAAACCACAACTTGAGAATAGTTGAACAAGAGTCTAGAGGAGACACCACAATTCTCAATTAACATCACAAAGTGAAGTTGTCTGTGCCGCTTAAATGTGTTTCTATCAAGTACAAAAAAATTATAACTAATTTTATGTAGGTATTATCAGAATGTATCCCAAAACGTGACGCTCACTTACGTTGACCTCATTGATAGTATTTATCGTTATAGCTCTGCAACTTATACTCTGTGAAAAATGTATATTATGTGGAAAATGTTGTTGCACATTTGTTTAAGTACTTTGTTTTTTTTTTTTGTAATACTATAATGTGTAACTGTTTATTTTCCCAAATAAATAAAATAAAATAAGATGTTTAACCAAATGTTGAGAATTAAAACACAGAATTGATAAATTAAATGGTTAAAGAAGAACTGCCTCAGGAAGAGACATTAGATGATCAAGTTCTGGAAATGTTTGGTGTGAATCCTCAGCCGGAGAAAGTAGGAGAAGACCTACAGATAGCTCAAAGGTGGGATAAGATGCTGCATAAAAAAGGCTTAACAAAAGAGGAGAAAAACAAGATTGAAAAGGAAAATCTACCAATTGCCATTTTACAACTTATGGTGCTACCTAAATTAAACTAAGAGGTTAGCGCTGCAATCAATGCATTGTCTCAAAAGCGACACCAAATCATACAAAGAAGGCAACAGCAAATTGCGACAGCCATGTCATGTCTGGGCTCGGGCCTTCAGATGTACAATCAGCCGTTGGGTTCCAATAAGATATGGAAGAGAGTGTAATTGACATTAGCACATTCTCGACGCACACACGCTATGCAACAACATCCGCAGCTTACAGTACGGGGGTAAATATCGATGATATTAGAAGAACGGCTGGTTGAACTGGAGAGTCTACAATTTTTGCTAGGTTCTATAATATATCTGTAATCTATATAATAAAAATGAATGTGTTGCTAAGCGCAAAACTCGAGAACGGCTGGACCAATTTCGCTAATTCTTTTTTGTTGTGTTTTTTCTTAAGAAAGAAAATTTTGAAAAAACATTAAAATCCGAAGGAAGCCGGTGCGGTCCACTAGTTAACAATATAAGCTTCTCTGAAGCAATTTTTTGCACCAACGATAATAATTCAACTTAAATGTTTGTGATTGTTTTTAGAGACATTAAAAATAACTAATGTTATTTTATGTTTTATTTTTTAAATAAATTGTTGTTGTTTTTACAACTAATCCTTGAAAATCTACACTAGTTTTCTATCATCATTGAGGACGAGGCAATAACGAGTATAATTGAATAGTCAAACAGGTCAGTTCGTTTGACTTTTCAATTAGGTTTCACAAGATCCCAGTTACTCTAAAATTAAATTGTCAAGGTTTGTGTAGGTATTTATTAGTATAAAATCCGATAACGAGACAAATCACTAACAAGAATATATTAAACAGCGTTTAAGTAAGTACTACAATGCACTTTTTTTAGGGTTTCGTACCTCAAAAACGGAACACATTGCATTGGCATGTGTTGCAATATGTCGATGAGTAACGTATCTACTCAGGCCAGAAACTGTCTTATAAAAATAGGCAAGATAAGGGTGCTGCAGATGCTGGAGCTGCTGTGGACGGACCGGCCTCCATGATCGACAGCTGGCCCTCGGACGTCTGTGGAGTTGCACCTCCAAAGCGCCTCTCGTCCGTCTCCTGCTAGCGTTGACTCCGGGTTCGGATACCCTTCGTGTCGTCCTTTGGTACAATCAGCATGGTTTAAATATCCACTCTTCTGACACCAATTGTTACGAGCTTGGGGTTTGTGACAATAAAAACAGCCGATTGAATAACCAAAATGACACTTTAATTTAACAACACTAATTACAACTTTTAACTCACTAATTATAATACACAACTTTACCTGATTGATCACTTTAAACGCACTTGAAGATCGCTTCCGAAGTATTCGCTTGTATCGCAAATCCAATACTGACTCGGTCGCTTGTTTTTTTTGTGGCGTCTCGCAGTTCAACCTACGAGGTTGTCGACTGCTTCACCGGGTTTTGCCTGTGGTGGCCTTAATATAATATTAAAGCCTCCAGCCAGGGCTTATAAAAAACTTACAAACTAAGCGACTACACGCTAAGGGCACCCCCTGTGGGGCCTCGGCTTAGGGCCTTAGGGCGTTGCTTGGAGGAGGACAGCTAGAGACGGGCTGGATCGAACTAGATGACTCGGTCGCGAGCTATGCGGTCTTTATATAGGTCAGTTAATTCCAGAACCTTCTCTTGTCGAAACATCTGGAAAGTTCGCCTAAATACCGGTCCCGATTGACCAGATGTCGAGAACCCTAGAAGATTCTAGCATAGATAATACTAGAAGGTACTTGACTCTACTACTTCTGCTACTCGATACGAGATGGTGCTAGTAGTAACTAATGTCGTTATGTACCCGGCATTAATTCAGGCGCGTAACAATACCATACTTAGAGTGGAGGTTATATACCCATGTAAAGCCGTTATTGCGGCATTTCTAGATACCTCGCAGTTAATACGCCTTAAAGGGTATATAAAATTATTTATTTTTACACAAATGTCATTTATATGATTTTATCCCTAAGGTGTCCCTTATTTTTCAAAGTTTAAATTTTCACACACTACTAATAATTTTCACACAGTTTTCAAGACGTGGACATGTCCACGTCTTGAAAACTGTGTGAAATACGTTTAAAAAATATTTTTTTCGCGATATACGGTAAACTGGATTATATATTCTGTAAGTTGCGTTAAAGCTGTTTTTTTTTTTAAATTTAATAATAAAATATTTTTTTTGTAATACATTTTTTTTTAAATAACGTAACTACCATGTCATCTTCGAAACTATAATAATAGGTTTCATAATGGTTTCTTTCAGATAACAGGTGTCACATTTTGAGAAAAATACTTTAAACAGCATTGCAATAGGATGAGTACACAAAAAGTTACAACTCTTTTAGTGAATTGAATTTAGTTTTTTGCTTCTCCTGTAAAGTCGCCATTTGGCGGTTACATTAATTAATATAACATTTTCAATCGCTCTCTTACTGACAACATAACTGACTGTGAAATGTACTTATATACATTTCTGTCTACCCCTCTGACGAACACAAACGCCATGTTACGAGTATGTCATAAGCCTACGGAAGGGTATTAAGGCAAACACGGCCGTTGAACGACTTCGCCCCGAATTCACCTGCCTATGAAATTTAATAAAACCGGCGGAAATTTTCGAGTTACCCCCAAATGTAGTTACTATCGCCATGTTGACTATTTGCTCATTGTTTTTACTTACAAATGAAAATTTTTCTTCGTTTCTATCTTACTATCTACTAATGTTTCCTTTTAATATCTTAGCAGCTCTAGTCATACAAATCAAACATATGTACAGATAGTATTTAAGTTTATTTATTAATTTATTTACTTAGGATCTCCAACAAAGAATATACACAATACACACATAAATCACAAATTACAATTAATATCGAGTAGGTGTACTCCTTCACTTACAGGAGACCACAGCATGCGCAGTTAACAACTAAGCTAACAAAGTTAAATTATTAAAAAGGAATAAAATACTTAGAATTTCAGTCACTTGCAGCAAGACATGAATTCTTAAAAAAAAAAAATAAAGAAAAACATAATTGAAACAAAACAAAATTAAACAAACAATTTAAAAAGTGCAAAGTAAAATAAAAAGTTAATCATATGATAAGACTCTTTTGTTAACAATTATTGCACATGGTTAGATGTTTCCTCAACAGCGGAATATAATAGTATGGAAAACAATGAAACAGAAATAAACCATGGATTAGCGCTTAGGATTATTTTATCCCGTTGAGATAATTATTATCAATTCACGCGAGCGAAGCCGCTGGGCCAAGCAAGTTTAATAAAATCATGTAACTGGATTGTGGTATGGAATATCTATATTTACAAATGTAGGCAGTGGAAAGTTATTAAGAATAATTAAATCCCCGTGGTTGTTGAAAACAATGCAATGCAAAGTTTTAATTAATATTTTGGTTACCTAGAACTAAATTTGAGAATGTAAGGATTTTGGAATTTTAATAGTAACTTACTTACTTTTTTTACCTACTTACTTACCCGCTACGCCAATCGGCTTCATATATTTTAAATTATAATATTGTATTCTCCTTGGAAGTGATTGTGTAAATCTTTTGAGAAAATAAATGTCTAAAACCGTAAAGCGTACTAGAAACTTAATATTTAATGTACAAATTATGTAGTAAACTAGATAGGTATTTACATGTAAGTACTTCCTAATAGGTACTTGCTTCAGATATTTCGCTTAAATTAATATTTATAGTATACATAAACGACGAGACAAACGGGTTAAGGACAAGAACAAAGACACTGAAGGGAAAACGAATCAAAAACATCATGGCCAATGAAAGAAAAACTTTGTCTATTCACTGTGAAGTTTGGACACAGTCAAAGAAAAAAAAGGAAAATGGGACATTTTATTGAATCGCCAAGACTGAATAAAACGACTTTTTTATTTTAATTTAACGTATTTCAATAAATCAATCTGCCTAGTCTTTTAGCGAGGAAAGATGTGTGGTTTGTGAGTATGTATGCGTGCACTGGATCCATCGCTCCGTAGCATCGTAATCCAGCGTTTTCAGCCAATTAAATATCTTTTTTTAAAAGACTGTTTAGGAAGAGGGTAAATAGACAAAATTTCGTTTAATCTATTATACAAGTTACTGCCGAAAAACATGAAGTGACGCCACAAAAATTTCGTATGGAATCGCATTGTCGGACATGCTGCGAATTTACGTCTTCTATGTTCTAAAGCGTTGGGATCGTAAAGAAGCTGGGAATGTTTACGGAGGGTTGCATTAAATATAAATAATTGTCGTACCGTTAGGACACCAGTAAATGCATACAAATCTTTAGATGAATGTAAGTATGGCAAGAAGTGACCAACTTTTAAGACTGCCCTCTGGGCACGCTCGAGCTTCAGCAAGGATGTTTTATTAGCTCCACACCATATGGTTATGCAATAGGTAATCAATGATTGACATAGAGCGAGATATACCATATTTTTAATTTTTTGGTTTGCAACATAGCGAAGGTTTTTAAATATAAATATTAATTTACGAGTTCTTGAGATAAGAAGATTAATGTGTGGATGGAAGCTAAGCGCGCTGTCTATTACAACTGCTAGGTACCTAATTGTATCCGTCCTATGCAGGGAGGGACATGAGCAAGAAGCAGAATGTGTGGAAAAACAGTTAGGTGTGTGAGCCGTTATATTATGACAGGGAAAGGCAGATCTTTTGATAGAAAAAGAGGCATGTTTAGTTTTATCCACATTAGGTGTTAATTTGTTGGAAGCTAACCATGCCCTAATCGCAGATCAAAACCCTGATGAGCGCAACTATAAGCCTCTTGCCAAGTGTCGCCCTGGAACAAGAGCGCCGTGTCATCGGCGAACGAAATAATCCTCCCCTAATACTAGTATTTTACATGAATCGACTACTTATCTGACCTTCACAACCCAGTAACTGGGTAACACGATATCCCTAGGCAGGACTGTTGTCAAATTTACTGCCTTCTTACTACCTATAACGACAGCCAAAGATATTCCAATGTCAGCCCTGAACAACGTCTTCACGTGCTTTCCGAGGCAAGGAGGAGTACTGGTATGAAGATGGTTACAAGTCCAAAAAGATCGATCTGTGCGACTGTTTTAGGCACGGGCTGGTAAAATATAGCTAGGTACATATTTACCTAATAAATAGATAATTATATTCCGAGAACCAACGGCTGCACATTTAATCACAAAAGTAGTGATTATAACATGGTACTTTACCAAGAAGAAATCACAGAATTTAATAAGTGTCAAGATATAATTTTCAATTACGACCTCGAAGTGTCTTATAAAATAACTAGCTAAGTGCGAGTCGGACTCGGACACGAAGGTTTCCGCACCTTAAACAAAAAACCACGTATCCTATAGTTTTAAATTTTATTTTATTATCTATTTTTTTATGTTTCAAACCTTATTATATTTGTATTTGTTATAATAGCGGCTATAGAAATACATAGCCGCTATAACAACAAATAATACTCTATGAAAAGGAGACTGATCAAAAGTGGTATATAAACTAATAACGTTGTGAATCGTACCTATATTAAACAAGGATTTATTTTTTACTTTGTAAAGTTTTTTTTTTAATTTTCTTCAGACGTAGACTCGTTTCAGCCTGTGGGTTGAGCATGTGAGTTAGAATAAAACTTTGTTCGAGTTCGAGTTTATAATTTTTTATATCATCAATTTGTTTTCACAGCACACGCAAAGGGATTTAACTCGCGTAAGAAATATTATAGGTAATTTTTAGGGTTCCGTAGTAAAATACAAGGCAATACATCGGTAATTCTTATTAGACACATGTGTCCTCTAAAAACGAAACCGTTTTTCTAGGCAAGTGAAAAGTATTCACGCCGTTATTAATTTAATACTAGTTAAAAAGAAAACTATCACCCCTACTAGGCTCTCAAAGTTAATGAGTAATAATAGTCGACCAACAAAATGTAAATAGGTAAGTAAAGTATCGTAATTATTCCATTGGAAATAACTTAAAACTATGTGCATTAATTACTTTTTAATCTTGTAGTAATAGCTACTTATAATTTTGTCATAGTATACGGGACGGGCTACGGAACCCTTCACTGCGGGTGGCCCGACACGCACTTGGTCGGTTTTTTTTCAACAATCATCGTCATATATATCAGATAGTTAACGAAATACCGAAAAAATAACGAAAAACCGTTGTGAAAACGTAATGAATTAAGTATACACCGAAAACTTTCTCATGAATCACTCCATCAATTGGTGAAAACGGTATGAAAACATAATGAATTATACACCGAAAATTTTCTCATGAATCACTCCATCAATTAGTGAAAACCGTATGAAAACCCGTTCGGAAGTTTTTGAGTTAGTGAAATAGCTGTGAAATTTTTTTGCAGTGCAGTTTCCGTAGTTATGTTTATTAAAGGGATCCGGCACACTTGAACTTGCACGAAAGACAGATGTGCGAATCGACACGCACGAATCTTCACGAACTATCCGCATATTTTTCAAAATGTTTGCTTTGCACTTTTGGAGACACGGGGGTTAATTGGTCCATTTTCATCTAGTTTCTCAAATAACTTCACAAGGTCGACAACTACAGAATAAGTCTTTTCTTTTGATATGTCACGTATGTGTACTAAATTTCATCAGTAACGGTTCTGTAGATTCGGAGAAATTTGTCTGTGACGAACGGCAAGGCGGACAGAAAAACAGATAGACAGATAAGGATCTGTTTTTCAAACGCACGTTGGGAACCCTAAAACTGCTTTATGAAATAGATTTTTTATCTGACCTATATTGTTTCACTACTATTTACCTATAATCCTATCAAAAAAGGAGACCAGTGAGAAAAATATGCGTAACGAACGTATATAAAAGAAAAAAATGCCATTATCTTCTGGGCTCGTAGGTAAAAATGCCAGCTAGGCGCGCAGGTCTGCGTCTCTGCGTAATCTTTTTTGAGAGTTTTGAGGTAGCGCATGCGGTACGGAAATTTTCGTGCATGCACGTGCGTGCGTGCACATGTAGGTTAGTTCTGAGCAACATTTAGAATCTGGGGAAAAACTGGAAGACTATGGTATTAGAGGCGTTCCCCTGGACTTTTTTTTTAAGTTTGGGATATCATCAAATGTCTTCTTCCGCTCTGGGTGGAGCGGAAGGGCGTGTCATACTCTTACTGACTAAAACCCATCCGTGTTCCTTCTAAAGCTCTTTGCGTTCCAGGGCCGCGGTGACTCTTTCGAACAAATTCTACAACCCCGGCAGGCTCTGGCCCTAGCAGGCCTCGTCTTCTATGCTGACATCTCTCTGAGGCGCGCGTGAAACACAACGCGCCATCGACTCGGGCCTGGTGGTGATCGGACAGCGAGCCACCCAACGCTCGCCGTCCGCAAGCCCGCGCCTACGGTGGTCGGGGATCGCCCTGCGACTCCCGACGTTGCCGCCACCTATCGCCTCGACGAGGACACGGCGGTGCTCAGCCCAAGCAGGGCAGACCTCCACTGTATGCTCCACCGTGTCCTCCGGGCGATCCTCACAGTGCTGACACCCAGGCGTGTTCTCCCGCTTAATCTGAAACAGGTATCTCCCGAAACAGCCGTGTCCGGTAAGTACCTGCGTCAGGCAGAAGGTGAGGACGCCGTGGCGCCTCTCCAGTCACTCCTCAAAGAGGGGCCTTACCGCCGCAATAGTAGCGTGCCCAGCGCTGGGACGCGATAGTCGCTGTCTCCATACCGCAATGGTATCCTGCCGGAGCTCCGTCCGCCGCGCTGCAATTTGCTACGGCAGCGGAGTTTCGCCCCGGTAAAGCGACTCCACGCGCCACGCGTAGACGTGTGCGAGGCTTCTCGCCTCCAGATCCCATGGCGATAATCCGGCAAGGAGGCTCGCCGCCTCGCCGGAGACCGTGCGGTATCCCTGGACCAGCCGGATGGCCATGACCCTTTGGGACGAATTGAGTTGGCGGGCTGGTCGCCCCCTCAGTGTGAGCGCCTACACTGGGGCCCCATAAAGGGCCATGGACCGCACGATTCCCGCATAAAGCCTCCGGCAGGAGGCATTTGGATTGAGCAGGAACCGCTTGAAGGCAGCCCCAGCCCGCTCCAGTCTGGGAGCCAAACGTCGGAATTGCTCCTCGAAGTTCCCCCGGCTGTCGAGAACGAGTCCCAGGTACTTGATTGTCGACCCAACGCCGATGTGAACCCCTCCTACCTTTACTTGGGATCCCACTGGCGGCCTGTTCCAAGAACCATGAAAGCACATGGCCTCGGACTTGTGCAGGGCCACCTCGAGACCCAATTACCGGATCCTTCCAATGACTATCGCGACCCCGCGTGTCATCGCGTGTTGGCCGCCACCTGATGCGACCTCCCATGTGCCAGAACTAGCGTATCGTCAGCGTAACAGATCACGCTGACGCCGCTTGGGAGGTCAGCACGCAGCACCCAGTCGTAGCCAATGTCCCACTGGAGCGGCCCCAAAACCGAACCCTGTGGAACACTGTACGACATCTCTCGCCGGTTCCACTCACCCCGGTGATCGGGGTAGATGACGGCCCTGTCCGTCAAATAGGCCTCAACCACGAGACGGAGGTAGGTCGGCATCCGGTGATACCGGAGGGCCTCCCTAATGCAACTCCAGGGCAGGGAGTTAATGGCATTGGCGATGTCAAGAGACACCGCCAAGACGACCCGGGACACCGCATCCCCCGTCGTGAAGGCTCTCACGCGCATGATGGCGTCCACCGTTGAGCGCCCCGTACGGAAACCGAACTGGTTCTCCGCCAGATTCGGCCCCACCCTCACCAGATGCCTGACGAGGCGGTTTGCAATTACTCTTACAAAGAGCTTGCCCACCTCGTCGAGCAGCACGATGGGCCGGTCTACGGACGGAGAGTCCGCGGGCGCCCAGCCTTCTTAATGAGGACCAGTTTCCCCGTCTTCCAACGAAGTGGGAATTGGCCTCTCTCCAAGCATGCGCTTAAGAACCCCCTTAGTCGAGGCCCGAGAGCCTCCAAGACCAGGACCTAGGCTTTCCCAGGTAAGCCGTCGGGTCCTGGGGCGGTATTTTTGCCCTTCAGCCTGTTTACCGCCACTCTCAGGTCTACCTCAGTCACCTCCGGAGCGTTGTCATCGTCGTCGCCGTCGTCGGTGTGGTCCGCATCGGGCACCGCAGGTGGCGGAGCCATAGGCGGAGGAGTATGCTCCCCACGCGAAGGGAACAAAGCGCTCACTACGTCCTCCACCAGCTGGGGCCGGAGAATCTGCGTCAACGGGGGGGCCCAGATGCGGAGTTTATCTCGCACCATTTTGTAAGGGCGTCTCCACGGGTCCGTTCAGAGACTCCATCATTTCCTTACGAGCCAGATCTCTGGCCCGCAGGATCCTCGCTTGGGGGGCGGCCTTCGCCACTCTGTATTCCTCGTACAGCTCCGCCTCCCTGGCCTGCGCATCCGGAGGCCGGATGCGGAGCCTGCGATGCCTGGTGTACAGGCGCCGTGCAGGTCCTACTCTTTTTCTCTGCTATATAAATGAGCTCTGTTCCCTTAAGTTTAAAAATTGTCGCATCTCCGCATATGCGGACGACACGGCCCTAACCTTTTTCGCTGACTCATTGAATGCTCATTGATTGCTGTTTATCACTTGTGGCGTCGAGTCACAGATCTTTTTATTAAATTCTACCCTCTGTACGTGTAAGCGGGCACACCCTTCATGTCTGGAGGCTTATTTAGTTTGATTTGATATTGTTTTTATGTTTGAGTTTGTCTGTTTATGCTGGCATAATGGAGTGTGCTAGCTTACAAGTAGCGAATTATTAAGTTTTATGTTTTTACGTGTTACCTTTGTTGTATTGTTTTCTTTGTAAGAATACTGACTACTTACATATCTTTGTATAAGTGATAGTTCTTATAACTCAACAGACAGATGTGTTGCTGGGGAGTTTGTTGCGCCACTTCTTCTTCCCAGCTAAAACACTAGGAAGTGGTGACGGGCGGGCGTTTTGGGGGACTGTCTTTATGTAGAACTTTGACGTTCAAAAAGTGCTGGCACTCAGCCTAATTTGAATAAATGACTTTTGAATTTGAATTTGAATTTGAATGATCTTTTTAATCTTGCGCAAAATGGATTTAGCACTGTATGACACTGGCTGTTCTCGAATTCCCTCACTTTAAATGAAGATAAAACCAAATACATCTTATACAGTATTCGTAATCAAGTTGAAGTTGCCAATCTCACTACTTACAATATCCATGCTCATAAATGTAACTTTCCTCCAATTCCAAACTGTAATTGGCTCAATATTAGTCCTACAAAAAGCCTGAAATATCTTGGAGTCGAAATTGACCCTAATTTAACTTTCGGAGACCACATTGACTTTCTATCTAAAAGAATACGAAAACTCACTTACATTTTTAAAGGATTCCGTGACGTAGCAGACAAACAAACGATGAGGATGGTATACGAGGCCCTGGTGCAATCTATCATTTGCTACTGCATCACAACATGGGGTGGGGCATGTAAAATAAAACTAATAACAGAAGAAAGAGCCCAAAGGATGATGTTAAAAGTTAGCCATTTCAAACTACGTCTTTTCGACACCAAAACACTTTATGAGGAAGCACAAGTGCTAACTGTACGCCAGTTGTACATTGTGCTCACTGCACTACTTCAAAACTCAAACATACCCGATGAAAGGAGAAAACGCATTGCTCTCTCAAGGAGAAATTTCACAGTATGTAAGACGACTGCGGTTGGTACTTCTTTCGCACAAAGATTCTTTCCTTTCCGTGGTAGTAAATTGTATAATAAATTAAATTAAATTATAAATATAGCATATAATCGTAGAAAAGAGTGGAAAACCAAAATTATGAAATGGATACTGAAGTTAAACTATACGGAAATAGAAAAATTACTTGATGTAGCTAAGTAGGCTATGCAGGCTGTATTAGTAGGTATAGTCATAATAATATATATATAGATATTCCCCATGTATACATGTAATATAACATATATATATTCATAAACTTTTGATTGTGTAATAAATGACAATATAATATAAATATGTACATATATATAATATAATATTATATTATGAATAACATAAATATTATAAACACACACATACATACATATACCATCACCAATTCTCATTATTTTCACGTTGACAATGGCTGATGATGTAATGGGGGGCCTGGAGCTCTAAAATACAGGCCCAGGCTTAGTTTAGACTCTAGATCCCTAAAATAGCCGATCTTAACCACACGTATACCAAACCCGACCCGTACCGATACCGTGAACTGTATGCTGATATGAATAAAACGTGTCAAAAAACATTGAAAAGTAATTTTAAAATGTTTAGTTGACCATAACTTTTTTCTGGTCACTAATGTAAATGAAACAAAGACTAAATGTTGCTCAGAACTAACCCGCATGTTACTTTGAAAACTCTAAGTAAATCAGTGCAGTATCTTCGGAGATTAGCGTGTACAGACAGACAGACTGACAGACAGACAGAAAAAAAAAATGTGTAGTAAGTTCCTTTTTTGTCGCCCTTAATCCATTTTTGGTAAATTTGTTTAATACAACCGTTCCTACTGTTTTATTATATGTATAGATTTTATCATTGAATCAAGAGTTTGGTTGGTTCTTTTGCTGTTATGTTATGTTTTTAGGATTCCCGAACATCCGTAAGAAACGGAAGGGCTTATTGTGAGGGTTTTACAAAGTATAAAATAACTTTAATTTTGGTAGTCGGTATTTTTGGTTGTTTCTTCGTATTTTAACACCGATTCCTAAATTTATTTTTTGATTTTTTCTCTTTTTAGTGGTGCCCCACACTTCAAAAAACCATTGGAAAATCACAGAAAAGCAAAATACGCAATTTCGTATACTTTGATGATAAATTTTCTATTTTCCCCAGCTATTTTGATTTAAAACTAAACTACTGAACCGATTTTGATAAAATTTCTATCGGACCAATTGGAACGTATATCCTTTCATGTGAAATAAGATTTTTCAAATCGGTTTATAAATGACGGAGTTATGAGGTAACAAAAAAAAAACGAATTGAGAATCTCCTCCTTTTTTTGAAGTCGTTTTAAAAATGAAATTCGTTCGGAACCTATTGCATGGGAGTCCGACTCGCACTTGGCCAGTTTTTTATATTAATTTCTTGAGACACATTATAGATTTATAATTTAGGTATAATACCTACTCTTTATGGGATTTATAATATGTGCTGCCACAAGAAAGCTTATGCCATTATGCGGGCTATATCGGTTAATCTGTTTTAATCGAAACTAATCGCTTACCTTACGTGTAACGAGATTTTTCCCACAAGATTGGGTAGCGTGATCGTGACGTTTAAGTTTGTCAATAAGTTTTCGAAAAACAAGCAGTCTGAACAAAGTCGTGGCCACTGAAATCAATCATTGATTGTAGATTTCGACTACAATCAATGATTGATTTCTCGTCGGACCTCACATCTGGCCTGAAAAGTATATGAAATACGTACTCTGTTTTTTTTTTTAATTTCTTAAAAAGTGTTTGTAATTTTATTCGCAAAGTTGTTTTTTATTCCTTTGGTTTAGATTGAGCAAAACTTGACAATACTTGATAAGATAAATTCCTGTATCCAAGATAATTTCTGAAATAAAGCCGTTCAGAAGCGTTCGCACTTCTTAAGTTTATTTTCTGAGAAATTATAAATGTACTTTGAGATAAAAAAAAATATACAAACGGCCACAATATCGGGCTGTGCCGAGATTTTACTGAACTCTTCTTCGAACATAAAGCTTGCTTGTCCTCGGAGTAAAATTAATATTCTTCTGTTTCTAAACAAGTTTAAAGAAGCACTTTAAAAAAAGTAGCGTTAAGATATTATTACCATTAAACATAATCTTACCAAGTGCTCTTAATTTATTTTAAAACATTTGCTTTAAGCGTTTGCTCCGAAAGTTCCCTCCAAAAATAATTTCTGAAAGAAAATTTACGAACTTCTTCCATGTGAAACGTCAACGTCATAATTCATGGCCCTATATTTTTCTTGATTTAATAAGTTAAAAAGTTCCTAAGACAGTTTTAATTTTCGCAGAGACGAGCGGAGTACGCTGCGGTAGGTATGATGAGCTGAGCATACAGGATAACTTTCTGAAGAATATTTTGTAGAAATATTTTCATCTTAGTTTTCTAATCTCAGTCAAAATTAGATTTACCGCTTTTCTAAGAGTGTGTAGGGCGGCTAGAAGACCATTATAGTTATATGTCACTGGATTATTGTGAACACCGTAAGTTTATAATCAATCTTTCTAGGTTATAAAATCTTCATATATTGTCAAACGGTAATTTCAAATTCAGTAAATCTCATTCAAATTCGATAAGTATATACCCGTGTCATATCGAAAAAAAAATCTAAAAAAAACTAAAAGCTTGTTTTTTTAGTTTTTTTTTTTTAGTGGTATAGGGTCGCGGTAGTTGCCTTCTTTTTATATTGCCATTTCAAAAATAATAAAATTTGAACAAAACGTGTTGAAAAACATTGATACGTAATTTTAAAATCTTTAAAAGACCATTTTTTTTATCTTCCATAATCTAAAGGTAAAAACATCCAAAAAAAATGTTTTTGTGTTGTATGTTCCTTTTTTGGTCGCCCTTAATCCATTTTTGGTAAATTTGTTTAATACAACCGATCTTGCAGTGTTATTATATGTATAGATATACCTCCACCTCTACGAATACAGAAGGCGAGAACATTATCAATTTGGATAAACAGCAAGCGACAAAGCAGTTTTTTCGATTATAATTATCTGAACGTGATACATCAAAACATTGCGGGTTTACTGAACAAGAGTAATGAGTTGATTGTATGTCTTGAAGAGATGGCAGAGAAAAATACCGAAAGTGACAGAATCTGTTTATCTGAACACTTCATGATAGCTGGCCATGAACAGTTGTTACATATTCCTAACTATACTTTGGCGGCATGCTAGTCTAGAAAGGACAGTAAGAGAGGTGGCACATGTATCCTTGCAAAGAAGGGTCACCAGTTTAAAGATCTTCCAGACATAGCAAAATTGTCTATTAACGGTATTCTCGAATGTTGCGCTATTGATCTGCCTATGTATAATACAATTATTGTTTGTATATATAGGGTACCAAAGTCCAATAACTTACCTATATTTTTGAGCAATTAGTGAAGGTTTTAAGTACTATTTGTAACAGAAATTTAAAAATAAATGTCGTAATGGCAGGTGACTATAATATAGACTGTCTTAAACGTAGTAATACTCTGATAGATCTAGAATATTTACTCTTAAGTTATAATTTAAAGTTAGAAATAAATCAGCCAACTCGACTCGCAAGCGGCACTTGTATAGATAACTTTGCACATAATGTGGGGAAAAAGTGTAAATCTGACGTAATTGACTTCGGCCTGTCAGACCACACAGCGCAAGTACTAAAAATACCGGCTAGCAAAAAAAAAAAAAAAAAATATTGGCGAACAAATAGACGAGATTATAGTAAAGTAAATATGCAAAAATTCAAAAATTATATAAAATCTTTTTCTTTTTCTGAAATCTATAATACAAATAATCCTAACACAGCATACAGTGCATTTTTTGAATCTTCTATGATGCTGTATAACTTATGCTTTCCTTTCCAAAACGTTACAATAAGAACCAAACTAAAACCTAGGTGGGTATCACGAGGCATTAAAATCTGTAGTAAAAAAAAGAGAGAGCTTATGTGGAACTATAGGTTAAATCGTAATGAAGTAAATAAAACTAAATTTAAAAAATACTCTAAACTATATAAAAACATAATTAATTTAACGCAACGTGCACAAAATAATCACAAAATAAAATCATCCTCTAATAAATCTAAAGCCACATGGGCGATCATAAATAAATCTAAACTGAATTTACCAAAGAATAGTATCACTTCCATAGAAACAAATCACAAAATTATAACCAAGCCATACGAACTTGCGAATGCCTTTAACAATTTCTTTATAGAAAAGATAGAACCGATACCAGACGCTGGTAAGAATGTAACTGTAAATATTCCTAAATCGAGCCAATCTATGTTCATGGCACCAAGTACTCCATATGACATACTTCAAATTATAAAATCGCTTAAAAATACTACAAGTGTTGGATATGATGGGATCTCTACTAAAGTCCTTAAGTATATCGCTTATTATATCTGTGACCACCTAAGCCATATTATTAACATGTGTATTACCACTGGCTCATACCCGGAAAGTCTCAAAACTTCTATCATTAAACCCATCTTCAAAAAAGACAACAAGCTGAATATGAACTGTTACAGACCAATTGCACTTATTCCTATAATTTCTAAAATTTNACCATGGTATAGTCGGCTCGATATTGAGGTTTGGAGTTTTATTTTGGGGAAACTGTACAAATAGAGAAATTATTTTTAGGTCACAAAAAAGATGTATTAGGGCTATGTTTGGCTTGAAAATAACTGATAGTTGCAAACAGTATTTCATAAAGTATAAAATTTTAAGTCTGCCGTCCTTATTTATTTATGAAATAGCAAATTTTGTACAAACCAATCCCAACCTATTCAAGAAACTATCAGACGTATCTATTCGTAATCGACGGGATAACAATAAATTATGTGTACCAAGGTCAACCACGGCCTTAATGCGAAAAAGCATTTTTTGTTTAGCACCAATGATTTATAATAAAATCCCAAAACCTATTAGACAAATGCCTACTGCTCTATTTAAAATACATTTAAAAAAATATCTTGTTAATAAATGCTATTATACCATACCGGATTTCTTAAATGAACGAAATTAATTAATTGTATTTTTTCTACAGTTACGACATTTAAAAAAAAATTGAATCTTAAATCTATAAAACCTAATCTGTACATGTTCTTCTTTTTAAGTAGTATTACGATGAAAAAAAAAAAAATTTGTTGTTTAGACTCAATCTTTTGTGGTTATTTTAAACCAAATATTATGTTGTTTTTGTACGCCATAAATGGCAAAACATGCAGATCTAACCATTATTATAAGACCTTGCACATATTATGATGTATACTCATGTTTTACAATAAAAATATATTCTATTCTATTCTATTCTATAGATTAAAAATAAACAAAACAAAATAACCGTTATAAAATAATAAAAAAGTAACAAACCACGTCGATGATGTGATGCAGCGACACCCCAAAGGTGACCAGAAGGGGTTGTGACGAGTTCTCTACAGGCCTGACAGAAGCATCGTATCTCGTCATCAGATGACGAATCAGCCGGTACTCTTCGTCGCAACACACAGCACCTGCAAACAAGGAAGAATATTCTTTGGTGTCTAATAATTGTGCGGGGATACAAGAGATTTGCTGAATGAATAACTGCAGGATGGTCAGTGGAAGAAATAATTTAATATTTCGTGTTGACTACACGGGTTACGTACAACAAGTGACGTTTTAACAAAAAGGACATGTACACCTTAGCAATTAGTGATAAATTGCTCATTAATTGAGTTGCTGCCATGCTGTGATGATCAGGCGCTCCAACATGCCCCCGGGCGTTGAAAGCAACGGTTTCACCCAGATTCCGAAGACACGGGCAATGTTCAGATTCTATTGAAGGTCCATCGAACGACTCCAGTGGATGTCTGAATGTTGGCTACTAAGGTTATCCTCCTTAATCACGATTAAAGAGTTTGGTTTTGGATCATCCTCACAGGAATACCATTTGGACCGCACGTCGCTTGTAATTCTGCAACATACTCCTTGCTCCATCTGCTCCAGAAGTGTTGGCGGAGTTGGACTCTTGGACCTAGATAACTTTATGAATGAATTGATTATTCTACTATTACCCATCGTAAATTTCAAAATTTGTATGTTTGGAATCAACCACGTCTCATAAACAGATTAGAGAGATAGTAAGAGCAAACTGTAAGTTTCTTACTTTCTTCTATGGAAGGTGTAAAATCACCCTCTGACTCTCTAATCTCTCCTTCGAAAAAGCTTTCAGTATGCATGCGTATGATGTGTCACTAAAATCAGTTCATTCATTACCAAGAGTAAGAACTTGTTGATTTGATACTTTATGCACGCAATCATACAGAAGCGGACTGAATGCCTTAAGCATTTTCTTCAAGTCAACCTTTGGGTGTTGCAAATACAAATAGTGGTCCAAACAATATTTTTCTTATCATTATGATCATAGTGATATAGTCGCTAAGCGGCTTTTGACGTATAGTAGATATATCTACACAGATCACTTGGTTTAATAAACGATACGATTACAGGACGTCCGACTCCTAAGGTGCTGCAAGTTCGTAACTAGTCAACAATTTTATTACGTGCAACACAAATAAACACAAACACGAAGAGTAACTGCTATTACAAAATATAAGCTTCAAGGAAGGAGAGTCTATCCATCTCGGTTCTGTTTATTATTACGAGTAAATTGGTAGAAGTTTATCATCAACTAAACCTTGAAAATGTAAGGGGACGAGACTCAATCGAACCCAATCAGCTTACTGAAAATGTAGCCAATAGTTGACCCCAAAAGAAGAAAAATCAACTTGAACGTAGCTTTTTATATAAAAATAGCCGTTTGCTGATTCTAAATTCAAGTTCTCAAGTAAAATGTATTTATTTAAATACTGATTAGCAGATTCTAAAATGAAATTCCATATAATAAAATAATTAAGAGTCATCTTTTACACATGCATCGTTACCATGGCTTTCGTCTATCCCTATACCCATCCACATTTATCCTCAACACTGTACCTTACGTATTCGAATTTAGTTAGGTTACTTCGAAAATATCTACATACTCGAACGGTTCCATACCATAAAACGAAGGATTGCTGTTATAGCAGCAATAGAAATACAACTGTTTACCTTACGCTTCCTAAGATACAACCCGCCGCGCTTGCAGACAGAACCAAACCCTTAATATCTAGACACTACGGAAATTCCTAGCTCTGCAGCTTTTAACAGTAAGATCAAACAAATTGCAGGAAACGATCATTTCATTTAAAAGCAATGGTAATAATTAGCCGTTCATTGAGGTATTACAACGACGCTCGAACAGCTGTTTCCCTTTCCGAAGTGGATGCTAGTTTATTTTTGAATTCAATTAGCGACGAGAATATCTTAAGACACGAACTGGAAAGTTTTAAAATGCTTTTCAGGTTTGATTAATGTTGTGTTCCGTTCTATTTTACAGTAACCATAGAATGTTGGGGGTAATGGGGGAAATTATGAATAAAGTAACAAGTGATTCGGAACGATATGCTCGATTTTGCATTTTTTTCGTACCTATTCATTGAACTATAACTTTTTATAAGCAGCTTGATAGTAACTCAATATTATTTTTATTATAATCAAAATGGACAACACAGTAAAAGAATATCGAGAAGTCTTACATTTAAAAGTTACCTCTTAAATTTCCAAATTACAAAGAATAACTAGGTCTTAGTCGTCAATTTTAATTGAAACGCTCCAATAATTTTTAAGGAACAAGAAAATGCTAAGCTACCTAATTTAATTTTAACAATACTTAATTCAGAAATTAGGCTCCGACCTCCATTCATAAATAAAAGTAAACTCAGTTAATCCGTCGACCTCAATTATCCCTGTATTACTTCGCGAATTTATGTGGTTCATTATATCGATAGGCTACTACCCTGTACCCTGTAGCTTATCAATATAATGAACCAATGAGGTTTATAGCTAATAAAATAGCAACAATATTAATGCATTGTGTTACAAAATCTTTTAATATCGCGAAAATAGCAATATGATCGACATAACCTGCACTTTCATAATTAATTAATTATTATCACATCAGCGCATCGCTGTTTAACAATAGTCGCATTGTTTAATGCTACAGTGAATGGTGTTAACCGAGAAACCTCATAATATACTATTAAAATGATAACCTTCTAAAAATTGACGTGTAAACTTAGAATCATATGCCCAGAATCAATTAAACTGCCAGAGCGATGTTCCGATAGCACTGTCTAATTGAAGTCTTTATTGAGGAAAAGATTTATATCTGCTAGCTAGAGGGTAGTAATACTCCCCTCTCGTTTGAACACTACTTACACTTCGATAAACGACTCAATACTAGCCATCAAACGTGGGATCTACATGTCTTCATCGCAGCTCAGAATACCCACCTACAATGTACTGAAAATATATCTTCCACATTGAAACCGGTATACAAATGAGAAAAACCGGAGATTTTCACCACCGACCGCGCGTAGTAGTCTATATGTTGATGTTATACACGCTGAAATTTTAATGGTTATTTTCCCGCGACAGAACGATTAGCCATCAGTAGTACTATCGATACATAAAGTTAAACTTAAAAAATAAAAAATGTTTTGTTTTCAAATAATAAAAAAAAATATTCAAAAACTCGAAAGCGTGAGAAGCAATAGTAACTCACTAGACGTGACGTAGGTACTACTAGCAGAAAGGCGGCGTGCCGACAAAGTGAAAAGCGATTCATACATTTTCAGAGCAAAATAAGCTCTCGCACGCAGTAATACGGCATGAACTTGCCTGCAAGCACGCGGCGACTCAGACCCCGCGCATCGCGCGCGGCATCCTTTTATGTTATACCTATCAGCTGGTCGATACGCGAAGGGCAACAACCGCAGCCGCTATGCATGAAACTAACGCGATTAATAACTATTGGTTCGTCGCTTTCGCTCGAGTTTTGTTTATCAAAATTGTTATTCTGCCATTTCTTGATTTTAAATACAACAGAAGTGAAAATAACTCTTTTAAAATAAGGCTATTTGCCAATCGTTGTACACGTGTACTATGTGGGATCGATATACGCAAAGGGCATACAGCGCCCTCCGGGTTCAGTATAATAATGCCTTCAGAATGTTGTTGGGGCTTCCACGTTACTGTAGTGCGTCAAGAATGTTTTCCGAAACACATACTGATGGTTTCAACACCATACTGCGAAAAAGGATTGCGTCCATGATGCGCAGAGTGCGTGGGAGCGTCAACAGCATTCTGGGGGTCATTAGTGATATTATAAGCCTTGTTGCACCAGCATGGCGTCAGGTGAGTGCAACAGATATTTGAATTAAAAAAAAAAACTTTTAATATTTTTGTTCTAACATAGCTTATAAGTTTGTATAATACTAACATAATATGGATCAAGGTCTGAATTAAAGTATTTTTTTTTATATCATTCGATTGTATTACCAAGACAAACTCATTTCGCTGCGGGAAAACAACCAGTAACATTTTACGCTGTATAAAGCCCATACATTTAACAAGGGATAAATCTTAACGTGTAATACAGTAGTTAACATATTATAGCAGTTCGTAAAAAGACAGAAACATGACTGGAAACAGTAAGATGGGATGGTTTATGACAAGCTCTGTGAAGATTTGAAAACATGACGAGGGTACATTAAGGTAGTCTGTTTTATTCGACAAAACTGCTACATATTTGGTAGTGTACAGACTACAGTAGCGTGCATACATAATACCCAAAAAAAAACTCACCACATTATTCAGGGTTGAAATCACGATATTAAAATTTTCGTCCACTACAAAACTTATGATTTCAAAAACTCACAGATTACTTAAGATTTCAAGAATTATTCAAATCAAGATATTCTGACGGTGCAAATAGAAGAAAAATTCGGTCACCTCAAATATCATTTCCAAGTGAGTTTTAGTTACAAAACACGTCACTTGCAAGATATCCAATGTGGCCTTTAAAAAGGCCCTATTTCATGTGACTCGCATTGCATGTATATACATAACGGAGAAAGAACCTTCGTAGTGTTTTTAAAAAGTAATTCAGCGTAGCTGACGTCACACTTTCATAAATGGCATCATGATCACTCATTCTTTGGTTTTCAAAAGAAAACTTCACAACTTGTTTCAAACTTCGTTTATTCAGCAAACAGCGTAACGACGTCACAGATAGGTCCGTACTGTCCGGCGGCTCAAGCGTGAATATCCAAGCGCCTTTTTTTTTTGAGTGGCGTCTCGCATACAACCTATGAGATTGTCGACTGCTTAACCGGTCTTGCCTGGTTATGCGTATCACGAACTACTGTATGGTGGGCAATTTGAAATCTACATGTAGAGTCTCATTTCGGACGTAGTAGCACCCCTGATTTTGCGCAGGAAACGGTTTTTTCTAACATTCCGCTTTGTCAGGATTGTCGAAGGCGACACTCTTGTCGGGGCGAATGAGAGGAGGCATTGTAGCCTCTTCTTTGGATTTTAACTTCTTCTAAAGGTGCCAAAAGGAGAGGTGGGTGGGCTCGAGCTCGCTAAGCGTCTTGTCCCAGCGCGCTCGCGTCGCAGGGAAAAGCGCTGTACGCACGGATGGCTGCGTTCTTCTCGGTTATCAGATTCCGTACATCGTCCGGGACTTTCCAGCGGTGGTCTTCCACCACTGGAACATTCGTTCAGGACGGATTGTGCGTGATCCGTGAGCGAGTCGATCGCCGCCGTCGTGTCAGCGACTGAGACGATGTGGTCGGGGATGTTTGGAGTTGAGGCGACGTAGTGGATTTCAGCCTTTCGCTTACTTTTCTCCAGTCGGTGATCACTTGAGAGGGGGAGGTTGGTCGGGATCGAGCTGACTCGAGCGGGAGCCTAGGTGCATGATCACTGGATGGTGGTCAGAGTTGAGCTCGTGTATCGTTTCTATAGATTACAAACGGAGGTTTACGTACTTTAGCAACGCCACATTGAGAACATCGGGCCTTTGGATGGGATCGTGTGGGAAGTGAGTTGGCGTCATCGGAGCGATGACATAGTTAAGAGTTGCACCTAGGTTAAACAACGCCCTGCCTCCTGCATTGGTTGTATTGCAATTCCACGCGGGATGTTTGGCGTTGAGATCAGACCCGCCAAGATAACGGAATCACTCAAGCCAAAGAGGGTGGTGAAGGCGATACTGAGTGCGATGGGGTCGTCAGGCATGGGAGACGAGGTCGAGGGCGGTGGGTGATAGGCGGATATGATGGTGATCGGTTGTTGACCAGTCATACCTAGCGACAAGCTGAGTACCCGAGTAGCGAGCTGGGGGCGGGAGGAATCGAGGGGATGCAGTACAGCTCTTTTTTATAGTAGATCAGGGTACCTCCGCCGTGACAACGCGTCCTATCGTTGCGAACTATACGGTAGTTGGCTATTCTAGGGTCGTTGCGATGGGATATTAAGAAAGTTTCCTGGATGAGGAGGACGTTTAGTTGATGATCGCGGAGGAATTTGGCGAAAGAAATCTCATCTCTTTGGTTACTAATGGGCGTTAAAAAACCCTAATTTTAGGGATCGGAGTCTGATAGAGTTAATGCGAGACTTATCCATTGATTAATCATCAATCGCAGCCATTGACCATCGTTGCCTCCAAACTTATTAAGTTCAGCACTCATGGACCTTGCCGCGCGGGTCATGAACAACCCGTACGCTTCGGTGAATGTTTCACCCACGCTAGGCCAGTTGTTCTTGGTGAGGGGGAGTGTGAAGCGCTCTTGTACGGCTGCGGGCGCAACAGTGTATTGGGGCGCAGGCAGGGTAGCAGCCGGGACCACTGGGGTCACGGGCGCGGGGATCAGCTCTGGTATGGGCTAGGAAGTGGTGGCCACCAAAGCTAGGAACGCTTTCTGGTGTTTCAGCTGGTTCCACGGAGAGAGCCTCTGTAGAGCGAGCCATTCGGGAGGAGGGAAACCTTTCGGATGGAGATTTGCATTGCTGGCGGGCGTAGTGGCGCTTATAATTAAATTCCTGTAGATTTCATTATTTTTAGAGGGCAGTTGCTATTCTTTTCTAATTAAAATTTTGTTCTGAAATGTATAAATTTGACAATACTATCCTTTTTTTAGCTGTCTTTATTAGTTATTAAGGAAATTGCCGTGTCTGTAGGTAACTGTTTGTAAAATTGGCAACACACACTGCTAATTGCTTCTCTTTCATTCATTCAAACTTTGTGGCGTAGCCAATCACGACACGCGGTGGCCGGCTTCTTCGGACCTAACAAACGCCCATATTTATTAATGTGTGCCATTCATACACATGAAAATATGAACACACATGCATTAATGTATGTATGAATGAAAAGTAGGCTATACGAATTTTATTAGTTACGTCACACGGGCGCATCAAGTTGCTATAAGCATTTTACTAGGAGTTATGAGTTATTTAATGTTTTTGTTTTATTTGATTGCATAGTTGTAATAAAATAAATGTATTTATTTGATTTATCCATTGTGGTGGTAGGGTAGGCTTTGCCTGTTTGTCTACAGGGTAAGCACGCCCATGACAGACTACAAGAACATTCAACATAAATGACCTCCAATAGCATAAAAAAATAATATAATTATGTACTTACATCAATAGTTGTATCGACCTCAATGTCAATAAAATAATAATACAAAAGTCAAAAAATATTGTCAAAAATAATCGGCCACGAAGAAATTATAGAAATGCCTATAATGTAGGTTTGTCTTTTTAATATTTTGTACTCAATAATATCCGCGGAAATCGAAAAAGAATTTTCCTTATTTCCTTCGAGAATTCATTTTTCTTCGCGAGTTTTCGGGATAGAGTAGTAATGCATGCTAAAAATAAAAGCTGTCAATTTAGTAAACAATCTTTATAGCATTATGCAGCAGTTTTATATTTTAATCTAGCTTTCGTTAAACTTGAAGCTGTAATAATCAAGTTGTCAATAACAGATTTTCCAACTAACTCGTGATTGTTAATATCGGACCAACGGTTGTTGAACAGGTTTTTATACTTATGTGAATACTTTCGTTTCTTGTAAATATTGCACTCTGTAAAAAGAATAGGTACGTGAAATATTGTTTTTTTATGGGTGATCCAATCTGCAAGAGTAGGTGGCAGACATAACTACTGCAACTAACAAAAACAGATGTGACAAAAATAACTCTTTCTGTGGTTGAAAACGATCGAAACGACTGCACCTATTTGAAAAATGATTTCACCGTTTGAAATAATATTATTCGAGATGGACATAGGCTATAAATTATATTTGTATTACCCGGAAAAAGCCGAGGCGGGCCGCTAGTCCCATAATAAGTCGGTAGCCCATCCTAAATCAATACGTACGTACCCTAATCTTTAGATAGGGTGTGCTAATAGTATGAAATTCAGTTTCAAAAGCTCTTTTAATATGTATAGAGTTTTATGTTACACGTCGTGATAGGACCAATTGATGTAAATGAGGCTCCAAACTTTGCTCCAGCACCACAATAGGCTTCCTAAATATACTTTCACATACACTTCTGTTTATAGGTACAAGGGCTTGGAATACTAAGTATATTATTGGAATTTATCAAATAACTGTAACGTTTTGTTGACAAGCGTGATAAAAGATGAGAGAATAATATATATTTTAATAATACTAGCCATTTCGTGTTCTGTTGTTTCTATCTGTGTTATAAGCCTGCGGTATTTTAATTACGATAAATAAAAAATAATAATGACAAAAAGAGAAACAAAAATTGACATTTGGTCAGACAGGTGGTTTCGAAAAGTAACTGCCAAATACTCCGCAGGTACTGTATATTTCAAGCACAGTCGGTCTATTCTGTCAACATGAAAACTCAGCTTTTTTTTTGTTTGGCTGGGAGATCCCAGTTCAACCAATGAAGTTGTCGACTGCTTAACCGGGCTTGGCTATGGTGGCCTTAATATAATATTAAAGTCTCCAGCCAGGGCTTATAAAAAAATTTACAAACTAAGCGACTACACGCTAAGGGTACCCCTTGTGGAGTACGGGTCTCGGCTTAGGGCGTCGCTGGGCGGAAGATAGCTAGGGACGGGCTGGATCGAGCTAGAATTAATATTAGGGGACGAATTTAAGACTACAGGCTCAGCGGCGCGGGCTGGCTCGAGCAAGGGTTGGGGCGGATTTTAACGGGGACGTCGCGGTGGGCCTCGGCGGCGAGGGCGGAAGGACGGCGGTCGTGGTTTTCGAAGAGTGCTGGTCTCTTGCGACGGGAGGGGGTTTTGTGCCGCGGTTTCGTACAGAGAACCGCCTGAATCTTGTCGGAGTTAACCTCGATTCTCAATTTCCTAATCCATCTGCCCAAGATATTTGCGGATGTTTGGAGAGTGCGAGCGATAGCGTCAGGTTCGCGACCGGTGTAGTAAATGGGCCAACTGCGCCTTTTTACTTTTGGGGATATCGCTGGTGAACAGCGTAAAGACTAGGGGGGATAGCACTGAGCCCTGGGGAACTCCTGCTCGGATGGGGTGAGGGGACGAGAGTGCACCCTCGATGCGGTAGAGAAAGGTGCGGTTCGACAAAAAGTCTCGCAGGATGAGCACAAGACGGTCTGGCACTCCGAGTTGGTAGAGCTTGTAAATTAAGCCATTGTGCCAGACTTTGTCGAATGCTTTCGCTACGTCGAAGTCCGTCCGTCATCGAGCCTCGCAGGAAACCAGCGCTTAGATGCTCGACGATGCGGTGCACTTGTTAAATACACGAGTGTTTGGTTCGAAAACCAGACTGCTCGTCGGGGATAAGACTCTTTGCTTCGGCATAATCCTTGAGCCGCTTATAAATAAGGATCTCGTAAATTTTACCGAGAACGTTGAGTAGACTGATGGGACGGTAACTGGCGGAATCAGACTTGGGCTTTCCTGGTTTGGGGATACCGATAACGGTGGCCTGTTTCCTTGCTCGGGGGAACATGTTGTTGCTTAATGCGCCATTGAAGACGGCAGTCATTAGCACTATGAGTTGGGCGGGGAAGAGTTTAAACACTTCGTTGGTGATGCCGTCGGAGCCAGGGGCTTTCCTAGGCTGAAGCCTTTTGATGATCTCCTGTACCTCGTCGGGCGTGACGGAGTTTAGAGGATCATCAGGATCTTCAACTGGTGGGAGGGAAGCTCTTCGTTCGACTTCAGCATCCACCATATCGAGGTGAGCTTGGTCTACTGGTTGAAAGTTAGGAGAGCATTGGGACTGTCGGCTAGACATTAGAGAGAGAGAGTGTGAAGCGCTCTTGTACGGCTGCGGGCGCAGCAGTATGTTCAGGTGCAAGCAGGGGAGCAGCCGAAACCACTGGGGTTACGGGCGCGGGGATCGGCGGTGGGACGGGCGTGTCCATTAGTGCTGGTATTGGCTGAAAAATGGTGGCCACCAAAGCTGGGAACGCTTTCTCGTGGTTCAGCTAGTTCCACGGAAAGGGCCTCTGTGGAGCGAGCCGTTCGAGCATTTACGAGGAGGGAATCCTTTCGGATGGAGTTTCGCGTTGCTGGCGGGTGTTGTGGCACTTAGCCAGTTTGGGGGCCTAAGGGCATTCCTTGTAGTTTGCCGGGGGTCCGGACTGGCCGCATCATACGCAGCTGGGAGGTTCTGCGCACTGTGAGCGGTCTTTGGGACGCTCGCACTCGCTAGTGCTATGCTCACCCAGGCACTTCACGCATCTGGGCGTCGCATAGCAATTACGTTGGGAGTGTCTATATAGTTGGCAGCGGTGACACTAGCTAACTGCAGTCGGGCGATTCGGCTTCTCGATTTTTATGCGTTTGCGTACGTAAGGAGGAGCAGACCGATCTTATTTTGAAAATCGGGTGACGACTCTCGTTGGGGTCGCTACGACAAGGGCCATGTCGTGGTATTCTCCTCCTCTCACTTTGTGTAAGCGGTGTACGGCGGAGACGGGGATGGACTGAGCTAAGAGGTCATCCTTGATGTCCTCTGTGCAAATTTTCTTAGGGATACGTCTTATCACCACTCTGGTGGGCGTGTCTTCTGGGAGGGTGTAGGTGTGAAAGGAGATGTTCCTTTCACGTAGGGCGCAGACAAGGTTGCGGTAGTTGTTTGCTGACGGAACGACGACTTTGATCCCAAGTTGGCAGGCCTTGGCGTTTGTGTAGTTGATCTTACGAACAACACACATCTTGGACACTTCGGGCCATTCCGCCATGTCCTGAACTTACAAGGCCGGCGGAGGGCGTTGCTTCTTTTGAGAAGCTGATGCGGGGGGCGTTGGGGCTGCACGGACGGTTGGCCTGTGAGGCGGGGGCACCGGAGGTGGAGGGGGAGGGGGGAGACGTAACGGTCTACTTGGCTTTATTCGATTAGGAAGATTACTTTAAAGTGTAAACTGAGCTGTCATGTTATGTTCACTTCACGTAAGCTTTTAGACACTTCCAGAATCGCACTGCAGAACGCGTGGCTTCAGTAGCTCGAATAATGAAAATATTATACCATCATCTGAGTTCAGATAACATTAGCATTCTTGATTACCCCGGTAAGCGCAGTCGTTATTGCAATACTTCCACGAATAATTTGTTACAACGGTCTCAAGAGTCTATTCTTAGCAATGCTGAATTAACGTAGGTTTAGTCGGGAAAGTGTCTTAAGTATCACTTAAAGACACTTTCCCGTTTAAACTTTTATAATATTTTAATAAGTCAAATAGGTATTAGAACGCCTACGAGAAGGTATTTCTCTTCTTTTTGCTCTGCTGACCGTTTGAACATGTGCAGGATGAACATAATTGACACAGAAACGAAGGTAATAGCCAATCATAGAAAAAACAACTGCAGGTCCCTAAGGTGAATAATTACTATGGTAAGTGTGCGAGACGATGGATTACTCCTACTATTATTAGTGAGTTACCTGAAGGAGTAATTCATCGAACCAAAAATAGCAACCACCTTTAAATGTATTGGAAAAACACTACCTGCCAATGTGTTGTATATGTGTGTGATTATTTTTGTATTATGGGTGTTGTATGGTATATGTAAGCTGTGGTTATATGGGAAACTACTCTGTATCCACGTACGAAGTTGTTGTTTGAACCCACTGGCTTGAACAGCTTTTTAACTTTACCCTTATTTAGCCTTAGTATCAGTTAGACTTAGTTTCATTTAAGCCGATTTAGATCATACTTAGATTTTGCTTGAATATTTAGTTAGACCTCGTGCGAAATTCACGAGAGCCTACTGACAAAATGCTTTGCAGTTTGGCAGATGTTATTTTAAGTTTAAAATTTGTAACGCAATTTGATAAAATTAAAAAAGCCATTTTCGTTCAGGCACAACCATTTTCCTTTCATGTAATAGTTTACGCTAAACGAGGTTGTTGTTTAATTTACGAACCTAATGTTGACAAAACAGTCGAGTTTCATGGTGGGTACACTTTCATAGAGGTTGATGATGAAATTTGGACCATAAAACAAATTATTTTGTTTTGAACACTACACAAATACTTAACAAATTAATGCTGATTCGATCCCTTTTTATTTATCATTTTCATACTGGATCCAAGATTGAAGACTAGTGCAACATTTTTATTTATTCAAAGCAACTGAATTGAAAAAATTGTGTTTGACTGAATTTTTTGTGTTTGCTAAATCACGTAATGTTGTGCGCGGCTTGAATCTTATTGTGAACTTCTAACTGTCACACGCATGTGTTCGTTCTATCCACATCCACTAGACATCGTAAGCTTGTAGACGAAACACGTGCTAAATATTAATGTTTACGTGAAACCACTTCGTGTCTCCATTTGTTTTTAGGGTTCCGAACCAAAATATGGCTCGGTTGTCCGTCTGTCACAGCCGATTTTCTCCGAATCTACAGGATCGATTCCGATGAAATTTGGTATACATATTATCTTATGTGACTCAAACACGAACGTGTAAGGAAAATAAATACATTTTGAAAATGAGGTCACCTTTTATCTGGTTTGACTGGAAGCCGACCCCAACATAGTTGGGAAAAGGAAAGATGATGATGGTCACCTTTTGGGGGCAAATTGGAAAACTTGAAAAAAGTTTTTTCAACTGTACTGTGTGACATATCAAATGAAGTATTCTGAGAGTTTCGAATATATTTTTTTCATAATTTTAAATAAATAGTTTTGAAGTTACTTAAGAAATTAGATGGAAAATGACCATTTCCTTTATCTTCGAAACTACAGTCTAAAATTTTGAAAAAAATTAAGATCTTGGCCCATAAATTACAGGAAAATTTATAAGAAGTCTATGGTTCAAAAGTAACAAGTTACAAAAATGAGATTCGGCGAGCATATTTTCATCAACTATGTACAAATAAAGACTCCGGGCTATTACTTTTCTGCCTAAATAATACTTTGCACACGGTGATTCGATGTCATTTATAGCAAACATAACTACACTTTACAAAAACTATTTTTGTCGCCTCGGCCATAAAAGATTGAATCCACAGGCTCTATACTTAACCTAGTAAGACCTAGTAAAATCCTAATGCGACTGATTAAAGGGTCAATCTATTTTCCAAAAAAGAAACCTATATCACCTGTAAAAGCAATATTTGACCGAAACGCCCATTAGTGATCGTGGGAGTGAAACAAAACTATAACTAAGAATCGCAAACATTTTAAGTAAAGGCTAGACATTTCTGGCTACTGATCAAAGTCCTTATCAGCGAGCAATCCCTCGAGGCCCTCGCAGACGATATGGGTATTGAAAGGGAACGCAGGGCATTGTCAGTCAGAGCTATTATGCTGGCCCGTAGGTTTGCACGATGTTAATAGTAACTTTGTTCATGGCGCACAGTCAATCTTTTTATACGTGCAGCCTATGGGTGAGGAATACGCAGAGGACTTACAGTGCCCTGTACATCAAAAACAATAACGCGTTCAGGATGTTGATGGGGTTGCCTCGCTTTTATAGCGCATCAGATATGTTTGCAGATGCTCAGGTGGATGGCTTTCAAGCGATATATCGCAAAATAATAGCGTTTCTGATGCGCCGCACACGGGGCAGCCCCAATAGCCTCCTGCAGCTCATTGTGGGGAGAATGGATGTGGACAGCGCGTTCATGGAGCATTGGAAAAAAATACATGTACGAATAGTGCGGTTCTGATTCAATGCTCAATGAATAATGTCTTAATTAATGGGTTGATTTATTGTCTATTATTTATAAATTTACTTTTTTTTTTAATGTATGGATGATTATTATAGTAACAATTGTAATTTTTTATCTAAAATAAATTAATTGAATTGAATTGATAAGTGCTACAGAAATAGAATCGCTTTAGAAGAGCGATTGGTAGTTCTTGAGATTACAACTTTGTAAGTAACGGAAATCGGAATCAAATTTGTCATGTAGACAAATTTGATTATTTAAACCACAATTCAAATGATTACAAATTAAGGTCATTACAATTTAAAAAACAAAAGAACGCCTTTTGAAAATACTTATTAAATAAATGTGAATTATGTTTACTGCTTTGTTACCAACTGGCCTGATTATTCACATCCCACTTTAACAATCTTTCTTCCTTTTCATACTACATTTAATGATTACTTGTGGAACAGCTTTACAAGTCAAGAAATTACTTATAATCTAAAATCTTTAAATATGGTGAAGAACTACCAATTAACATAATTTTACTAACGAAGGTTAGGTATTAATAAGAATAAAACCACTATGTTTCGTCTGCTAAATTCCACAAATATCGTAAAAAAACCTAAAAGAAAGCTATTAAACCACACTGAACTATACCACCAAATAACCTACAGAAGAACGTATTTTTCTAAATTTTTGCTTAATATGTATTAATGTACAGTGAGCTTATCCATAGGATATAACAGATCAAATGCATGATGGTATTTATGAATAGGATTAATAAAATTATTATGTATTTTTAACCGCCTTCTAAATAAATAAAAAAGCACTACAAAGTATAAAATAAATTCAATAGGAAGTCGGATGTATTTTTTTTTTTTTAATATGAATGTATTACGTTTGATGATTAATTCCCAAAAAAAACACACAAACAAAATAGTTCGGAAGATACTTCGTCAAACTTAACTAAAGTTTAACAGCAAAAAGACATAAAAGATTATTTCAGTTGCCCTTCTGTGTATTGAACTTCAGTTTTATTTCATCGAACTCACCTTTTATTAAAAACGTTGCAACAACGCATTTCAAGTAGCAAACAAACAACGGAGGCATTGTGTTGCTTGCACAGTTTTTACTTTATAATATAAAACTCAACTTGGCTCACTTATTTCATTTCTATAATTTTAATAACCACATCATTTTCTTTCTTTTTTTTTTCTTTGATTAATTTAAAAATAAATAAATTATTAAACAAACGAAACGAAAAATATTCATGACAATAAGAAGTAAATGTCTATTTTTTTTTCTAAATAATAAATGTTATCTTACTTCATTTAAGTAATAAAGTATTTATAACGTTTATTAAAATATGTGATTAACGACGCGAGCTAAAGTTGCGTTTGTACGGCTCTTGCGAACGTATCGATCGCGTAGCGGCAGCGGGCGCGGCGTTCGTAGCACTGAAACTTGCTACGGAGCTACGCGGCCGGCGCTACGTCGCTACGACTATGGAGGGGGGCGAGTTCACCACCGATGTCTTTTATCGATAAATAAACGATTTTGTAAAACAAACATTGTTAAAGTCTGCTTAATAAGCGGCATTGTTTAAATTTTGTTGTTGGATTTTAGATGAAGGCGTGTTGTGTTGGAATTTTTTTGAGGCCTAATAACATTAATTGTGCTACGTGTAGGAAAAAAGGGGAGTAAAGTTCTACTTATTATTTTTATTAATTAAGTACAGGAAATTAATGTCATGTCATGTGTGCATGTCTGTTTGACACAGACATTTTATTTTGTATCGTGGGTGCGTTTACAAACATACAAACTCACATACACAAACAGCTGAGTAGTTAGAATAGTTTGATTGTAAAATAATGGAATGGACAACGTTGACAATTTCTTTTGACATTTTGCTAAGTTACTTTGCGATGAGTAAGATGCCTATCTATAAATTGTCAAAGATCTATGTGTCCGTGATGTAAAAAAAATGCCTGCTTTATTAAAAGCGCGTTGTTGTCGTTGTTTATTACCTCAGAATCAAGAGTTAAAAATCGAATAGCGCTATAATATTAAGACCTCAATAAAGGTAACGATTTGAGGAATAAAATTGGCGGTTTGAGATCTTTAGAAAATAATGTCAAACTACCATATTTATTATTTACATAAAGGTTATCTGACTTTTGTTAGTGTTAGTAAAATCGTTAAATATATACTATCGCAGTTGGTTTTTAAAATGAAATAAATTTAATTTAATTGTGGTCTGCCCTCTTTGCAAGCACTTCAAAGATTCATTCATACCAATAAAAACCTTAACGGTCTTAGTTTACTAGTGCCACTATCACGTGGCACAATTATTTAGTTTTTCAATTTACTGTTCTTCTTGTGCTTGCAGCAATAAATCCATGTTAGAGATTACTTTGTACTGTACTGTACTCGTTTAATGATCGGATACCCCGAGTTTCACAGATTTCAATGCACTTTCCACTAATAATAGTTGCTTTAACAACAATATTGTTGTGTTGGTTTTAGGGTTCCGTGACGTAGAATGAATATTGGAATCCTATAACTAAGCCTCCGCTGTCCGTCTGTCTGCGACAGAGCTGAATATTTAGGACTGTAGATCGACACTTCAAATTTTCTAAGAATATTTGTTATGTACTTTGAATGCTACAACCAGTGTTAATAAAAAAGTAAAAAATTAAGAGGCTAACCACAAAAATCAAATTGATTTCGAAATTATGCCCCGATATAAGAATCGAGTTTTTTTATGTTTACCCATAGTTACACCTACCAAAGTTTGTTTGTTTTTGTTTTAATACTTTAGTTTAACAATAAATAATTAAAACGATTAATTGCTTTTGAAGGTGTCGTTGTAGAAAAGGTAGAATGACATTGGTTTTTTCAAACAGCTAATGAGACATGATGCACAAAAATAACAAAAACAGTACTGTTCGAATGGAAGTATTTGTTGTATTAATTAACGGAATATAAGGTGTACCTACATCATAAATGAACATCATAATATTTGCATTAAAATCTGATGCCTAATTTTACTAAGTCTACTGAATCTGTCGCAAAGCCTCAATTTCCATATATTTTTGACATGTGAATACGAGCGTTGCTAAAAATATTTAGGGACGTAGGATTTTGTGCTTAGTCAAAAAAATTACCCTCCTTCGGGGTAGTCGGGTAAAAAATTAGATTTAAATATTAATTTACTTGCGAGATTTGACTGATATACGAATACATACGAACGTTGCTTAAAAAGTAATAGAATTGGCACTCAGATCTTCTATATTTTAAGTTTTTCCTTATTTACCCCGCGATGTTATGATACCTACTTGGTCAAGAGGAAAACGTTGAAAGTGTTAAAAACGTGACTTAGGACGTCTGCGTGACGTAGACGTCAACTTATGTCGCAAAATCTAAGAACTTTGACAGAGACCTGCCCCGACTGCCACCTACAAACAGAACATAAATAGACTTTTCGTAATATCAATTATTTTATTAAGGATCATCTCGGAAATAACACGTCTGATGTAACGATGTAACGATGTAATGTATAAACTTGGGCCGTGTTCAACAAAATGTTATTTTTATAGTTCAGAGATTCAATCGAATAAGCGTTTTATGGGATTGATAAATATCGCAGCGTTTTTTCCCGGAAACAGTTTAATTTAGTTTTCAAGCAACAGAAAATAAAAATCACGCGATTAGTTTTTGGAATTTGATTAATACGTAATATTTGGTACGGGTAAAGTTGAATTTTTCAAGTATTATTTTGTATGGCAAAACATTTTTTTTTTCACTTATTAAGTGGTTGTTCATTGGAAATATTTATTCTATTCAATTCAATTCAATTAAATTCAAATTCTTTATTGCGAACTAAGTGTACAGAATTTTGAAGATGTTAACAATAGGTAGGATCTTAGAACTTAGTTGCCTATTAAGGCATTGCAATTTAAATGGTTTATACATAGATAATAAAAAATAAAGATTATTAGATTATTTAAGCTTCAGGTTTTTTCGCTGTGAAACTTAAAACCTTAAAAAAGTAAATTAATATTTCCACCTATTTCTTACCCGACTACCCCAGAAGGAGGGTAATTTTTTTAACTAAGTACAATATTCCACGTATCTAAATATTTTTATCTTACTTAGCCTTTTTTCGAAAAATCCCAAAGAACATGAAACCGCTTCAGTTTAGTATTACACAGTGAGTTAATGAGCGTGTAATAGCGCGCACTGCAACTCCAAAAAGCTAGAAACCAATAATTAAATGGGGTCGCGTTGTCGAAGCGGCAAACCCGTCCACTTACCAATTTGCCGGTTGCCGTACTCTGTACCACTCTTAATCACTCAGCTGATACGAGTAATTATCACGTTCAGAGCTAGGAAGCTGGTTTAAAAATTACATAACTAATCTTCTTCTTCCTCTTGTCGAGTCGATGGCTAACTTCTTAGATGGCCCAGTAGGTAGCTACGTTAATTGTAACATTGGTGGCATTCCTATTGAAGAGCTTAAGGTTAAATAATAACAGCCGCACGGCTCAGATTTCAAGGGTAAGCAACGCTTGACGTGGTCGGTCAGTGGATGGGTAACCATCCATTACGTACCGAGCAACTTCGAATTGATTAAAAGGTAATCCTAATGTATTGTGTTTATCATCATCTGCTGGACAAAAGCCACCCACAAACATCGCCACAGCGATCAATCCTACGCTGCCCGATTCCCGCGACCTTCATCTGGTCATCGGTTCACCTTGTAGGGAACTGCCCACTCTTCGCCTTCCCACATCGGAACTTTTCGGACTACGCAGCCCTATCGGCGGTTTTTTATTAAAATGCAATTTGAACCTCATGGACACAAGGACCAATATAAACACTCAAGCAAGTTGTGACTCGTTACGTGAGCTCCATGGCGCTGGCAGGTTACATTTTATCAAGTATCACATGTGAAAAACAAACATTTTCATCACGTTTTTGCCAACTAAGTTTGAAAATTTTAAAAAGAATTTATGAAGTTATTTCTGATAGGCATTAAGAGGTTTCTTAATTTTATAGAATGTTCATTACCTACTACTCGCACTTTTCATAGGTACCTAAGTACATGTTAGAAATTCTCATTACGTAAAACAACAATTTGGGAGATTCCCAAACTATGAAGATTCTTGGTATTATTGTAAACGGGTGCGTTTTATAACGTATAAACTCTTTTGGTCTAAAATCATTTTATTATCGTTCATAAGATATAATCAACGTGAGATATACTAACTGTTGATATAATTTTTTTACATATAACATTTATTTCTTCTAAAACTTATTTAGTATAACGTTGTTTGAAATAACGTTTATGTAATCGAAAATCATTTGGTCTAACGTTTAATATATATAAAAGACGTCATTATGGTTAACACCCCGACTCAGAGTACCCCGACTCGGATAGGTCAGGTTAGAAGGCGAAGGCGAAGCGGAGCGGAGCTCCCGCCTTAACCTTCGTGGTTATTTTTTTTAAAACCACCCAAATCTATCAGAACTATCTTAGCGCAGGTGGTAATCAGTTACTAGTTATGTTTTTATATCTTTTGAGTGGTATGTCAAACGATTTTATATTTAACGTATGTTATGCTTATTTTAAAATTTAGTTATTTTAAAATTATATCAATCGTTTCTGCAACTTGCTCTGAAATACTCTCTTGTAGACTCGGAAGTGCCGTACTACAGGTATGTGCCCGACCCAGTTCTCGATGATGGCAATATCACATTGTACTGGGATCGGTCCGTCATCACTGACAGGACTATTGTGGCCAATAAGCCTGATATAGTGGTGGTGGATCGAATCGAGAGGCGTGCAAAAATTGTAGACATAACCGTTCCGCATGATGAGAACCTCGTGAAAGCCGAGAAAGATAAACAAATCAAATATCTTGACTTGGCTCGCGAGGTTATCGACATGTGGGATGTGAACTCATTGTACCGATAGTCGTGTCAGGCAACGGCTTAATAGCCACGAGCCTCGACCAACACCTCAGGAGGCTCTCGTTAGGCAGCTGGGTCAAGGGCTTGATTCAGAAAGTAGTACTTCTGGACAAGGCTCGCATTGTTAGGAGGTTCCTCTCTCTGGAGCCCTGACCGCCGGTAGCTTGGACCTTGTTCCCAAAACCGATGGGCTACTATTTTTTTATATTTTTAAATGTTTTTTTTTTTATTTTGTATTTTTTAAGAAATATTTAAAAATATAAGAAATAAGTTTTAGAAAAATAATAAACGGAATAACAAAAATAATATTTTTTCTTTATTCCAGACATACGTCCATAGTTTTAACCGACTTCAGGAGGAGGTTCTCAATTCGACAGTATGTTTTTTTTCTTTTTGTTTGTTTGTTATGCGATCATTCCGTCAATTATGAATGGATTTTGATGACTCTTTTTTTATTCGAAAGCCTATACTCCTGAGGTGGTCCCATTGGCACCAAGTCAGAATTTGATGATGGAATCCCAGGGAAATAGAGGGCAACCCTCAAATTTAACCTTCAAGTAAAGGTACATTTAATGTTTTTCATATTCTTTCCAACGCAATTCAGATAATGTGCTTGGTAGTCAACATCTCATCTTGCTGAGATGATGATGGAAGGTATAAGACAGGATCTGATGCTGGGATCCCAGGAAAAATGTTTGTTCAGCGATATTTTCGCCAATTGTCAACCAATTTGGATAATTCTTTTTTATTTGGAAGAATATTTATTCAAACTGGTACCATTTCAATTTGGTGAAGATCTAATGAAGAACATCGGAGGTAGGCAACAGAACTCTTTAATAAATAATAGCAAATCTGCCGGGATTGCTGAAATCGTATGACTGTCTGTTTATTGTTTTCATCAGTTCATTACATAGCATCACGCCGGTACCCTGTGAAAGGGTACGCAGATGCAAACAAGTCAATCTGAATTAACATGTTTTTGGGGGTTATCTATTAGGGCATAACGTTATTTTTTATTAACCGATCTTGATGACTCTTTATGCGTTGGGTTTAGTTAAAGCTATATTGCATTTGCATTGGACGGTGAACTTCAAAAATAACCCCGTGACCTCCTCAACTTAAAATCAATCAAATCGAATGACTTTGACTGAAAAGACACAGAAAGTAACTCCTTAACGGCAAATAGTACAACCAGTCATTATGGGAATAATGTCACTTAGTTGTTGGGTATCACCACTAAAATGTGGAAAAATGAAAACTTTTTTATAAAAAAATAAAACCGACTTCTAAATAAAAAACACTACAAAGTATAAAATAATTTCGGAAGTCGGTGTCAAAAAACGAAAAAACAACCAAAAACATTGACTGCCGAAATTAAAGTTTTTTATACTTTGTAGTGTTTTGTGGCTTCCCTGCTATTCAATATTTATGACCAACCTGTGACCTCTAACACAACCCGCTTTCTTTACGCCGACGACTTGGCTAGACTTGACTAGACAAGGCACTGATTTTGAGGAGATTGAGGCCAATCTTTCTACCGCCCTTTCAGATCTTTCCCATTACTATACTGATAATGCGCTGAAGCCAATTCTCTCAAAACACAATCATGCGCATTCCACCTTCGCAACAGACAAGCGGGCCGAACTCTCAACATCTCATGGCATCTCATGCCAATCATCCATAGCCCTTACCCAAAATACCTCGGCATCACTTTGGACAGACAGAACTACAGAAAAAACTGCGAAAATACGAAAGAAAAAGTTCACACTCGAAACAACTTGCTTCGCCACCTAACGTCATCTAGATGGGGGGCGTCTCCTCAAGTCATGCGAACAACTGGAATGGCGCTTTGTTTCTCCGCTGGTGAATGTGCAAGTCCAGTATGGAGCCGCTCTGCCAAACTTCATAATTGTATTTGTCACCGACACGCTAAGAAGAAGAAGTGTTTTGATTTGGAAGTCAGTTTTAAAAAATTGGAATTCTTAATATCCGTTTAAGATGACAAACCAAGAACTTCCCTTTAAAGAATTACACAGGTATAATATATTTAGTTATAATAAATTACGCCCTCGGGCCTGCTTTTTTACGATTACACTGTATTAAATTGCTAACGCTTCTTGTCATCAATCACTCTCGATATCTTAGCAGGAACCTCATGAAACATTTTTAATAAAATGACTTAAAATGGCGTAGGTAAACGTATCGAATTTGAAGCTAAGAGACACGTTTTTGACATGTTGTATAAATTACAATGTAAAGATGGCATGGCTTTACTTAATTCGTGAATCCGTGAATTTAAACACCTACATAAATTGTACGGCTACGTAGCTAGGTATATATCCCTTCTAATGACACCGATCCATTAAGATCAATTTGCTAAGCACTGTGATTTCAACAAGTATTGGTATAACGACAGTTCCCTCCTATTGGTATCTATCAGAAGCGCCATATACCTACCTACGTTTAGAAATGGTCAGACACGAACAAGTATCATGAAAATTCAGATCACGTGGTTTTTCTTTGGGGATTAACCGTCTTCGAAACGGTTTTAACCTCTTCAAAGTTTGTAACGCTTACGTGGCGTGTTGGGTTTAAAAGTTGCCAGTGGCTATAATTTCTAGGTAGGGGCAAGGGTTTACTTATACAATGATCAGAATAAACTAGAAGTACTTTTACTAAAGTTATAATAATAATATAATAATATCTTGGGACAACTCACACACGGTCATCCGATCCCAAACTAGACGAGCCTGTGCTATGGCAACCAGAGAACTGATAAACATACTTATATATTTCTAAATACATACCTACATATTATAGACAAATTACACCCAGAGACAGAACAAATGATCATGCTCATCACACAAAGATTTGTCCTGGGTGGGAATCGAACCCACGACCTCCGGTTTAGCAGTCAGGGTCACTAACCACTCGACCAACAGACCAGTCATAAGTTAGATCAATCATTTTAATAAGATATTTTAGGGAGAGATTGAGAAAAATTATGTTTCAACGTTAAGGTGTACAGAAGCCTCAATCAAAGTCAAGTCAAAGTCAAAGCATTTATTTCAAATAAACCATTATCAGGTACTTTTGAATTGTCAAAGTCAGTCCGTGAAAAGAACATGAAGCTATTTGCACGTTTGAAAGCGTAGATCTCTATGGAAAAGAACGTGCAAGAAACTCCACGGACACTCTTTTAAATCATTACAAAAATCCTGGTTACATTAACCTTGTTGCTTCTATATATGAGAACAATGTAATGAAAGAAAAAAACAATTTGTAGTACCTATCAAATATTAAAATGNCAAAAATCCTGGTTACATTAACCTTGTTGCTTCTATATATGAGAACATGGTAATGAAAGAAAAAAACAATTTGTAGTACCTATCAAATATTAAAATGAGGCAGTGGCAACTAAGGGATGACTAGTCTCCACTGACGGCGCCCGTTCACGAACATGACGCGTGCATCAGTACCATTCAGCTCAACCATTTTGAAGGGAACTGAATGATCCGATACACGCGCCACCATCAGCGAGACATTAGAGTGAGCATGCTCACCCTCAACTGCCCCTGCTGTTTCATGTCAAACAAGGGAACTATATTTTAACATAATGGTAACCTATATGGCGGAGCTCAATAACGTAACCCAAAGACGACCAATGCAAAAATGCGAATCGTTGGATC